>JAKSZP010015923.1:0-161138 GCA_022478985.1 Massospora cicadina | reverse complement strand
TTGCCCCTTGCCAGAGTTTTCCCGGGGTGCAAAATCAGATGATTCCATGGGCGGATATGCCAGCTTAAATTGGCAATTGAAGTACAAAAGTATTACTTCAAGTTATACCAATCCAATCCAATTTAGCTGGTCAAAGTGGCGGAATATTTGACTGAACCCATATCTGCACAATTTCCTGATACCCAAAAAATGAATTTGATTACTCTGAATGAACTATGGAAAGCCATCCGCGGTGCACCAAATTGGAAATGCCCAGGCTAGATGGCATTCCATATGAATTCTATAAAAAGTACTTCAAATATATATCCCCACTGCTGCTTTCCTCACTTAACCAGACCCTTCTGGAAATGCGCCTCCTAACAGGAGGACAAGAGGCCTTCACCGTCACACTCTTCAAGAAAGGGGACAAGCTAGACTTAGCCAACTGGCGCCCCATTTCTTTAACTAACACGGATACAAAAGATTTTAACTAAAATCATGGCTAACTGTTTAAAGATTGTAGCATCTGCCACCATCTCCCCAGAACATTTCAGTTTCATACCCAGAAGGTCGATTTGGGACAACGTTCACTCTGTGGCTAATGCATGCCAGTCCACAGCTTCTGAGGCACTTGTATTCTCGGACCAACAGAAAGCCTATGATAGAGTAAACTGGGAATACCTCAGGGCCTTCCTCCATCAATTCCGCTTGCCCCCTCACTTCATCAACTGGGTAATGCTGCTCACGGAATCTGCAACAATGGCAGTGCATGGCCCTGGCTTCCTAACAGAAGTAGTCCGCCCTCAAAGAGGCTTACGCCAATGGGACCCCCTTAGCCCACTCTTATACAACTTCAGCCTTGACCCACTACTTCAAAACATGAATGCCCAACTCACTGGGGTCCATGTACCAGGCCAAGCCCCAGTCAAGATGATGGCGTTTGCAGACGGCTGTGTAGTTGGGGTGTCTAATAATAAATACGCACGTGCACTTAAAGCTCTCATCCAGGAGTATTCCTGTGTAAGTAATTCTTCACTGAACGCTTCCAAAACCGAAATCATCCTCCTTGGTCAGTATCAAACATGCTGGGCCCCAGCAACCAGTGCCCAGCCTGGCCCATCTGCTCGCACACATGCTCGCACACATGCTCGCCATCCCAGCTCACCCCACACCGCCCCACTAGTGCTCCCCTTAGTGCCACGCCCTACCATAGGGCCAGTCCGCCATCTGGGCGTGTGGGTGGAGGCAGGTGGGTACGCATCAGCAGTACTGGAAAGTCGTATTCTAAACAACGTGACAAAGCGCATCGCCTCCCTCAGAGCCCACCCTACTTTCCTTACTGGCAGGGTTGTTTTAGCCAACTCTATGCTCCTCTCCAAAGTCTGGTTTGGAGCCCACGCAATCCCCTTCTCCCCAAGCTTTTTCAAATCCTTGTATGCCCTTCTGTAAGGATGGCTTTGGTAAGGCCGCCCACCATCAGTACGGCTAGAGGTCATATTTGGCCCTCATCATAATGGTGGTATGGGCCTGCTTGACTTCAAAGCCCATGCTGCCATGATCCTGGGCACCTGGATTGTGGCCGTCACTGCCCCTACGCTCCCCTCCCTACACTGGTCTCGCGTGGCTCACTCCAACTTCTCCCGCTCCCTGGGCCTTAACAATCCATCGAACCCTCACTCCTTGATGAAATACCTGGCTTCACACCCATTGGCCACAGGTCCTCACGGGACTAAAACCCACTACAAACGAATCCTCCTCTCCATGCGGAGCGCTGAGTGGAGAATTCATATTAGCGGACACACAGCCCAGAGAGGCCGCCCCTCTCCTCAGTTCACACAAGAGTTACAGGGGCTACCCATCCAAGATGGCGTGATCCCCACACGACCCATGTCCTATCCAGGGTGGACTACCTGGACATGATGGACATCCCTTACTCCATTGAGACCCAGTAGACTATTTGGAAATATGCACACCTTCCTCTGTTGCAGCCTTAAATCCGTTCCCATGTGTGGCGCTGCCTGAGATGGACGTACCATACAGCAGAGCGCTCTAATGCTTTACACCCATTCTGCATCGTGTGTGGCCAGTATGGAACGCTGTACCACCGCATGGAGAAGTGTCCTACCTCTAGAGTGATATGGCGCGAATTTCAACGTCTGCTTGGCCAGGATCAAACACATCCCTTCAGTCTGTCAAGAGATATGTTTGCTATATCCATGGCATCCTCCCTTCCACCCTCCCTCTGTGCTCTGGTGTTCGCAATCGCCATGTGGACCATCCACATGATTGTCTTGGAGGCCATCACAGGCTCCACCCCCACCCTCCCAGAAGCTGTCCACAGATTCCGGTCTCATTTGATGGACCACTTTCAGGCGTGGATATTTGGATACCTCCCACCGCGTCGCTGACAGCTGGTCTCATCCTGGTTCCCAGTTTAATTCATCAAATCAGACCCTTTCCTCCACACATGTTCAATTGTGGCTAGGGCCTCCTCACACGATCCCTCCCCCTCCCCATAGTGGCGTTTTCGCTGGCAACAAGAGATAGCATCGCTTCTCTGGGGTGCCTTCCCTGTTCTAAGTTTTGTTTCTTTTGGGTCAAATTTGGAAGTGTCCGTCCCATGGTCAGCCTTCCTTGCCATAAATTTAAAAATGTTTAATAAACCCATACCTTTCCAAGGCATTCTTCAGGTTACTTTCTACAAAGTCTCGCGAAAGTTACTATAAAAATTCTCAAAGCTTATAAATATTGTACTATTCTTATTGTAGTGGGTGCATTTCACATAAATTTGTTCGTAATCCTGCAGAATCTAACTTTAACTTTCATTTTTTACAGCTTTGCTTTCCACTTGACATCACTTTTGAGCAAATTTGTTAAAAAAGGCATCGTTAACTTTCATCGCCACCTTCACTGTATCAGTTTTCATTTATGTCAGCCAATCCGCCACCTGCTGCCCCAGCGTGGGGCAGCAGCGCTCCACCTGCTAGCATTTTCCACCCTGCAGGCAAACGTGTGCGAACTGGCTCATCTAGTCCGCCTAATGCATCAAGTCAATTTGTCCCTCCTAAGGAATTATCATTACACTTAGCGCGAGTACACTCAACCCACCCCCACCCACTAGCCCTACCCCAGTCCAATATTTTCTTTTTCCTCAGAGTTGAATATGGGCATCTCTTCCCATATGCTGACAAAGCGATAATTGAGCTGGCAACATCCACGTTTTAACCAGCAGGATTTATTGACTTCCGCCCTTATAAGGGATATTTTGATATTGATTTTCCCAATGAAGAGGACGCAGCTGCAGCAGCATCTACGCCTTTAATATTTAAAACACTCCTATTTTCACAACCCCGTACACGCCTCCCCAGTGACACCACAATGGTGGTGACCTTTGCGAACCTTCCTTCACACCTTTCTCCTCAAACACTCTATAAAGAACTGATGATGGGGCTATCCAAATATGGTACAAACCCCATCCTCCACTTCCTGGTCCCAAGCAAAGCTGAGAGGTTAGCAGCACCACGGGAAATAGCCACCATCAACCCCCACCAACCAGCCATAGCCTAGCATATCCCTCCACGTTCCCATATCCCATATGCACCAGAACGCTTCTTTTGGGCTTGTGTTGACAATGGCCGCACCATTTGTCCCCTATGCCATGAGTTGGATCATTCCAAAGTTACTTGTAGTTTCAACTTAAAACTAGTGGGTTCCACCAAGCCCACACATGGGATGCATAATCAGCATTTGAATGGGAATTTTTGGCTGCCCTCACCCCCTCAAGCTGAATGCTTAAAAATTACCAAAACCTTTGCAACCACAGCCCAAGCCGTCTTAATTTCAAACAAATCACCCTATCAGGAGCAGGTTTGGACCCATTTTCAGTCCAACTGATTTAAAGCCCCAAAAATTACCCAACCAAAACCTCGTCCATCTGGGTTAATCATGATCAATCAAAATCCTTGGGACCTATTGGATGAAATTACTGAATCAGGGGAAATTGCACCTCCTCCCAACTTTCCAATTAATTTGGAACCATATCTACCTTCATATTTTGATGCCCCATTCTCAACTTAGAAATATATCCCCAAACCCACTGCTACCCCATTTTTGAGTGACCATCAACTTGCTGAAGCTGCTGTGGCCTCTCCTGATAGCCGCCATCTCATTATAGCCGTGGCACAATCTGTCACTCAATTTGATGAGGGGCTACATTTAATCCATTACCCTGATGATTTCCCTGCGGTTACAAAGGAGGAAATTGAACGATTAAGGGAAACTGTTGTCTCTGCTCTCAAGTAAATTGTTGCGCTGGCAGAATTTTTCACCACCACGCGCATCACTAGAGCCAATATAACCAAATTTTCTCAGCTTCCCAATGCACGCATACAAGCTGAACACCATGTTGCCAAATTCCTAAAGGCTATGCTCCAGGCCCAGCTTGTTAGCAATGAACTTAACCCTTTTCCATTTTTCCTCAACCCGCATCCTGCAGATGCCCCAACCCCTCTGCTCTCAGCTTTAGCACATCTCTTCATTAATGAAGAAGAGATTGATAAGCTATATGAAACCCCCTCCCCTCCGCCATGATGGGATAAGCGGTCCACAACCGCTACACCTGGTTGGCTTGGTTTTCCTATTTGTTTTGGTGTTCCGCCACTCATTTAGAGCTTTTGGTTTGTGTTTTTTTGGTCAATTTTATATTGGTAATGTCCGTCCCATGGTCGGCTTACCTTGAAAAATTAAAATCTAAACTTTCATTTTTACAGCTTCATCCACTGCTCCTTAGGTGGTTAAGCCTAGGTCAACCCAACCGCTGTCAAAAATACCATTGACGAAGGTATCATCAGGAAATAACTCCTCATGCCGCAATGAAAACTTCTCAAAGAGAATGGGTTTACACCCCACAAATATGTGGATGGCATGTTACACCATTAAAATGGCAGAGACTTGGTGATTTTGCGGTATGACATATTGGCCTTAGTAAACAAAGGTAACAGTCATTTGGTTGTCCATTGGTTTGTCTGTCATTGATCCCTTTGGATAATGATAATTACTGGAGCATACGCTTGTTTCTAGGGGGATTAGTGTAGCCAATGGTTGGCCCCCTCGATCTATGATGGTGTACTAGCATGAGTTATTTTTTTTAGTACTAGATGGTTTAGCATGAGTTATTGTTAAACATACCTATATCCTTCCCTATATATTTATTTATTGTCTTAGTGATCAATGTATTTTAAACACTTTATTAACTTTTGAATGATGGTAAAAAATATTTTAATAAACCTATTTATGTTTTATTTTCTTTGTATTTACCTAGTAAACAAGATTATTGTTTTGATTGATATGGCCACTATGCCAGCGGAATTCTGTAACATTAAGCTACTAATATTTTTGAGGACTCCATAAAAAATTACCATAAATTAAATCATGATTGATCATTGAAGATATTTATTTAATTATGATTAAACCCTAAAAAACTCTCCAGTACAAAGTCAGTAACCTATTATTTACATTGATCTACATCAATCTTGCAGCCTCTGTGACTTGATTGGTAATTTATATTATCTCACTAGACTTTGTATCAGCGTAAAAGTGTTAGTAGGAGTTTTTTGCAAGTCTTTTCACATCTGGTTTTTTATCCCAATTAGTCTAGCTGTTAGTAGATGAAAATACCCAAACTACATGCAATAATTTCTTAGTTTTAATCAAAAAAAATATAAATAATGAATATCTAAAAGCGTTATATTAACAAATAATTATTGTTAGATTTCTGTAACATTTCAAGCTAACTAGTTTATCTGATGGTTCAATAGTGGATAAGTCCTGCTAGAGAATGAATTGGATATTGGTTGACCTTGATTTTGGGTTGATAATGTCCAGGGTTTTTGGGTAATTTGCTGGGTTTAGACATGTAATCAATCAATCTATGAAAATGCTTAAGATCTCATTAGGCAGAGTTGAAGATGAAATTTGGGGCATCTGATAGTTGATTGTTGATTAGCCATTAGGTGTACTGATTGGGATCAGTTGGGTTTCTTCACTGACTGATTGAAAATTTAATAAGCAGTTGTGATGAGTGATGCTGCCTGCAACTAGCAAATCAATCAGTTGGTTTGTGAGAGCTATAATGGGTAAAGAGTCTCATTAACTATGCAGGTCACTAGCCAAATGTGGTTGGTTTGCTGTGAACAAGTGGGAATGTTAGGGACACGTTTTCTGCCTCTTTCCGTTTTCAGGTCTTTGGGATGTCCAATGGAGGAATCCTTAGCCCAATGGAGAAGATCATCACCAGAAGAGATTTTACATGGTAAATCAATGGCAATGACTGCCATATCATGGCTGATGCGCCAACTTCAGAGTTGAGCCACAAATTCTTTCTATAAATTCCATAGTAATTTTTTTTAAAGCTGATCTCAATATCATTAATAAGTTCTATTTATCTTCAGTTTATTATTGTTGCAGTACACTAATTGTTGACTTTTATGTGTGTTAAAGAGTAATTATCAACATCCTTATAAGAGAAGTAGACATTGACGCAGATCTCTGCTGACTCAGCATGATGTAAACTAAGACCAGGAACGTCTGAAATACAAGAGTGGATTAAGTTATATTAGAACAGGGAAGAAGTCTTTAATTGATACTCTAATCAGGATTTTGTGGATCATTCCAGTTTTAGTGTTGGACCATGTCGCGATTCTGATATGACTGGTTTTAAGACCTAAGTCAGTATAGTGGAAGGGTAGGATCCGCTGAGTTCAATATGAGTAATCATTATTTGAGCGCCTTGAGATGAGGTGATATTGGGTTATGGGGAAATCGCCTCAAATTAGGAGATCATGAAATTAATTAATGAAGAAATGACAGAGCCAAAAATATATGTCAAATTAAATTACTAAGCCATATGAGTCATAGCATCCAAAGTCACTACAATATAGGCAAGACGAGATGATCAAAGGAGGTTGTTGTTAATTAAGTTGAGACCAGCGGAATAAGAAGAATCCGCGGTATTAAGTATAGAATAAAGAAGTTGTGGGAGCAAGTGCTCCGTGTTTATTTGGCAAAAGTTTATTCTGTTTTTCTGAGGGTAATGATCATCATATCGTTGACCCTGATTGCTCAGTGGGTTCTACCTGTGCAAAATCTGTTGGCATATCTATGGATAATCGCCAATTATATAACAGACCACATCTGGTTTATTTATTTAACTACAGAAAATAGTCATCATAATATTATTGCTCATATATATCTATAACTATCAAGCAACGTGAATTGTGCACATAATTTGACCTGTACTTTTAATCTCTGGGAACAATTTTTAAAAAGCTAGCTTTCAATAATCAGTACTTTTTCCAAAGTAAAGTAGCCATCATCCCAGTTCTAGCACCTGTTGCTAAAGAGAACTTGGGGTTTTTTATGATAGCAAATAATAAAGTGAGTGCTATTTTGAATGGGATCTGCTTTTTTAATTAGGATAATAACTGACACTATGATGAAGACCACTTTTTGAGAGTACAAAAGACACTTCTAATAATAAGAGTCTACAGTGTTTTATATCTATTAAATAACTATATAGCAACCCATTAAGTTTTAATTTTATTCTTATATTGCTGTCTTCATACTTTATATCTGTTCTCAAAGTGCAAAATACCTGTGCATTAAAATTGATGCTTAAACACCAATTGTAGCATTTTTCCTCACTACAAGGAGCACTTTGTGCAAAAAGTACACAAACATCATATAGCGTATCAGCCAGAATGTTAATGCCATGATAATAATAAGTGTCATATCAATGCTGAAGCGGCCAATTTAGCGGCCTAGAACCTTTATGTAAGGTCCATTAGTCACCTTTTAGTAAGATGAATGGTCATATTGGCTCAACTTCCAAAAAGAAGATTTTAACTCCAACTGAATGATACTGATCTTAATGCTAAGAGTAATTATAATCTTTGCCGCATTGAAAGCTTTGATCAAGCTTTGCAGTGAGAAACTCATTATAATACAGATTTATCAGGGAGATTAACCCTTGCATCTCTAGTAAGATCTAGCGGCTTGGCAAATAAAGAGTTGAAAACATAGTTCTTGACTTCCCCAATAGCAACCTGAGCTTGTTGAAGACCAGCTTAAGGCGGAGGCCACAAATTTCTGGCATGTTGCACCAATCCGTCAGGAGTCTCTGGATGATAGTTTTTTAGTTAAAGTTGTGCTAATGATCAGGCTCATAATATGTGTCTTCTTTACATGCTGACCCTTATTAGCGTTTGTTGCAAAAGCAATAGGGCGACATTTGAACATATATTATCTACAACTTTAACATCCTGCCAACCTCTATCTATATACCAACCAGTATTTTGGTGATCTGAGCTAGCAATTTGAATTTTTTCCAACCCAATCCTCCCAATCATCTGCTTTCTTGGTGCACTCTGCTAGTGTCCATGAAAATATTTCCACTTAGGCTGTTCTGGGAGCCCAATATCATTTTGTTTTTGTTCCTTGTCCAAACATCCCAGAGGTTCAATATAATCATTGTGGCCTTCATCGCCTTGCTAAAATAGATGCCATTTTCCTATTTTTCTGATAAGCTTACCCCATTTAATAAATATGTAAACGTATAAAACTTTTTTGCACAGTTTAAACTAAGGAGGGCAGCTCCAAATCCGCTAAGCTGACAACCATATTGAATTTTTCTGAACTCTGAAAGTCTAGAGCTGGTTTAAACTATTGTGTTAGGTCGCTCAATTGCATCCTTTACTGAGCACCAAATTTAACCTTTCATCAGTGGTTTACCCTATACCTTCTAAGTCTAGTGCACAGATTCTGATGTTTACAAAAATAGCTGTTAATATATATAAATCTGATAGTATGGATGTGGGTAGTTGAATCGAGTATGAAGACTAGTATCCAAATGGACTTCCACAACCAATGTATCTCTTCTGCTCAGGTCTCTCCTTGGGTCAGGTACTGGCAACCTTTCTTTAACCCATTGGAAGGTTCTGATAAACTATCCAGACATCAAGGGAAATCCTATCCATTCAACTCTACCTCTAGAGTTGGTAACGTCTGGTCCAAAGGAACTTGTTCCTTTCAATCAGCTTATCCTACTATTAGTTTCTTGGGTAGCTCAAGTTAACTTCCTCCTTCTCTCTTCTTTCATGAGCCGCGGAGATCTCAATAAGAAGTATCTAGCCAAAGAGATATTATCGTCCAACCTTAATCTTAATAGTAATAATACAACAAATGTATAAAAGGATAGATATTCAAGTGCTATTATTCTTGATCTTCTTTATTCACTTAAAATCAAGGAAATTTATGGGGAAACCGGCTCCAAACTATTCCATTGGCTCCTCACTTAATATGGCAGCCTTCACTGATGTATTAGTCCTTTGAAGTTACACCCAACAATTATCTTTATGATCCATCTAGTTGGCTTCCGCCACCAACTAGAAATGTGACCCCTTCTGGTTGAGTCAACAAGCGTGTCCCAAAGTTATTGTTTAACCTCGTCGGATTACCCTTTGTAGGCTAGCAACCTACTTAGTTAATAAGCCTTTAACTAGTAACAGAAGGTCGCATTAACTATAGGTTAACACATAAGTTGCTACCAGAAGCATTGTAAAGCTTCAGCAACTAAATAAATCCTTAAGTAAAGAAGCAATAAACTTTGATCAACTAACATGATACGATTACCAATAATCAAATCAAAAACTATGTCATATAGTAAGTACCTTGTTGAGGGATCAACTTTTGACAAAAAATTAGTAATCTGACGGAACCAAATACTGATGTATTAGTTAATATTTTAAAGGGGGTTTTCATGAAACAATAGTTTCTATTTAAAACAATAATTCTCACTTCCAATAGAGGGTCTCATCCCCAGTGGGCAAGCATATATATCTAATATAACGAAGCTGGGTAATATGGGCATACTGAAATCCGTACATATCCCCCCATTTGATCAAATTATCCAGCGAAATATAGGAGCTCAGATATGGGTGCCGCCTCAGGCCGTGGCACAATTTTGCCTCAAAGTTAACTTTTAACTTCAGTGGAGGTTGATCTGTTCTACATACAACAAATCTTATGCCATTCTCAGCACTTGTGGCTCTTATATTCTTTTCCAACTTGCTGACGCCTTCTAAGAGAGAATTTCCTAAATCATACCATTCCAGTATTATTTTTGTCATTCTAACTGACAATATGAACTGGTTCACCTGTTTTACCCCAGGATAGGCCTCTTCAACTCATCATTGTTTATAACCTATCTCAGTTAGCTTTACCAATTCTTTAGAGCCCTGTACTCTCTCAGGCTGGGCTCCTCGTTCTCAATCAGAGTAGATCTTCTTCTCTCTCCTCAGGCCTTTCCATGGCGGATCCACTTTTAACCAAAGCTGATTCTTTAAACATCCTTATTGATCCTCATGATTCTTTACAGCAGATCCAGTTTCAACATGATCTAATCCTGCCAACATTCATAGTCTTCATATATTTCATCATAAATAATATCTACTTTCATCATAGTTCATCCTCCTTCTCACCGCTAGACAACAGAAGTGGGATCACCACCAGTCCCTCATGAGCAGCAATAAAAAAAATAATATTTAATAATTTTTTTATTTTACTAATCTTTCCTCAAGGATGATCTCAAACTTATTAAATATATTTCCTCATATATTACTATCTTTTATATTCTTTTCTCTATTATTATCTTATATTTTTATAATTTTCTTTGCAATAGGACTTTACCTATTATCAGTGGGCTTAGTTGTAATATTTTCTTTTCCACACACCCTGGCTCAAAGCTCCAATCTAAACTTAACCATCAATTATGGTTCAGCAGCCCCCAATTAAGAATTGGCCAACAATAAACTTAATCTATTGTTAGCAGGTTCAGTGGTCATACACAGAATCAATAAAATTATTTTATCAACATCCAATACCTTAAGTATATAGTTTGGACCCACTTTAATATATTAGCTTCAGTGATGTTCTTCAGAATATAGGCATCTCTCACTTAGTTTGCAATAATCTTAAATGGTCCCATCCATTGGGCCTTTGTTCCCAACTTTTCACTGCTTTTAACAGGTTTTATTTTATCCTTATTTTTAAAGCTGGTGCTGGATTCCTCTGCTATCATAATATGCAAAACTATCGCCTATCTCCAGTTAGTCAAGAATATTAATTTTTTCTTAGCGATGTGACTCTCAGCATTATTTGCCATATTTAACATTTTTATTAATTTTGCTGATAAATCTGGAATGATCCCTTGATCAAATGTATTGGTATGACAACATTAGCTTCATCCAACTTTGTCAAAAGTTGATTAATTTCACTATCTGAATTTTTTCCTTTTATTTTAATTGACAAAAGTAAAGTTGAGTTACTTCCTCCATGCATTCTGGATCAATCACCTTCATTTTTGATTTTGCTCTCAATAGCATATATCTTTTGCATTGTATATCATTACAGAGTACCCTCTCTTAACCTCCACAAAAAAATCTGAAGTATCAATTTTTAAGCAGGTATCTAACGCAACAGGTTCCTTTGCAGTTATAGATTGTTCTGCATCTAGAATGCTAAACCTTTTTACTTAAACTTGAGAAGTTATTTCCTCCTCTTGAGGCAAAACAAGATTATAATTCTTTTTTCTTCTTCCCCTAAATTAGGAACTTAAATGTCCAGTCACACCACATTTCTGACAGTGGGTTTTCTATTTATCTGTCCATTGTGATACATTGTGTCTCTTCCCCATCATAACTTGATTCTGCTGATTATCCATTTTCTCCTTATTCTCATCTTCAAATTCAACAATAGTTCAATCCTCATCAGACATAATTTCTTCACTAAATTGATTAAGCGCGGTGAACGTCAAGCCTAATCTTTTCATATATTCCACCATCTATAATGTGGAAGTTTGTTTTATCTGCGCTGAAACCATGGAATGGTGCAGATGTCTGTAGGGATGAAGCGCCGCTTGCATTGTTATCCATATATCAAAATTTGATAATACTTTTGCACCAGCCAGGATTTGAAATTTCTTTCAAAATGGGACAGTGAAAGCAGCTAATGTTTCATCTTTTCTAAACTGGGTTTCCATAAACAGTAGTTTCAAGTTAGACATCCGTGCAGAACTACCAATTTAGTCATAATTGCTTCTTTGGCGTTGCTGTACGTTCAATTATCCCCGTTGAGATGGACAACACCAGATTTTGGTAGTTAGTGTACAAGCAGTTCATTAAAGTTACTGCTTTCTGTTGGTTGCCATATATTAACATTTTCATTTCTGAATAGGCAGAAAAAATATGATGTGATATCCTGATAAAATATAGGTAATCTTGGCATACTACAAATTTTTTCTGTTCCTACGCTGGCAGGAAATTACTGCTCAGAAACCTGACTAATGATAGATATTCTTGAGAGTCATTACAGAGCTACAGCGAAAAAACAAGCATATTCCTTAATGTTGTACTTTCCCAACTGGATTTTTGTGCGTCTTGTTGTCATCCTCATCAAACTCCAACAGGGTGCAATAACACTTGTGATATTTGAGTATAGATAGTTTTTTAACATCTGCACTAATTGTCCGTCTTTTTGGTTGAAGCATTCTCCATCTGCTTCTTGTTCTGTCTTCTGAAATAGTAACCCCGTGATTAATTTAGTCTCCTTCCATTTCAATGAGGTGACCTTCACATATAGATCGTAATAATCTTTCTGACTTGATCAATTTCCTACTTGGCGTACATCACTCGCTCATCTAAATTAGTGAGGTCAGCTTGTGATGCAAAGTTTAGCGCATTCTTGTTAATTGTTTCCAATTCTGTCCACAGCTTCATAAGTTCATTCTCACATAACATTGTGATGATACGCTCTAAATATAGGTTTGGCATGAAAACTTGTATCTTCCCATGTAGTGAACACAAATGTAATCTTTTGAGCTAGGTCACCCAATCACACCATGTAATGATCACCAAATGTATCTTTTCATCTGGTTAATCCTTGTAGCTCTTAAGTCTACTGCATAGATTTGATGTGTGCAATCATTAACTGTTAGTATATATACATCAATTAATATGTATGTTGGGTAGGTAAATAAATAAAAACTAGTATCCAGCTGATTTCCTCACAGCCAAATGTATAACTTCTGCTCAGGTTTCTCTATGGTAAAGGTATGGCAACCTTTTTTCAACCCACTGTGAAGGTTCTGATAAACTATTTAGACAACAAGGGAGATCCTATCCCTCCAACTCTACCTCTAGAGTTGGAAACGTCTAATCCAAAAGAACTTCTTCCTTTCAATAGAGCTTAACAAACTAGTAGGTTCTGAGGTTCTCAAGGGACTTCTCTTTTCCTTCTTCTTTTTGGAGTCACATGTCAGACAATTAGATGTTCATTTAGTAGAAAAGGTTGTCCAAGTGGTGAATAGATTAAATATTATTAATATCTTTTTAATATAACTCTTGGCGGAATTGTTTAGATTGGAGTAATCATTTTTTTCTCTTAGCCCTTAGAAAAAAATCCTGGTTCAAGTTAACGAGGTTACTTCAAACCCCTAATAGAATAGGCGAACTGATGTGTAAGTTTCACAATGCTCTAACTTAAATTTAGTGCTACCTTCTAAAAGAAAACAACCCCCTTTTATAGACCCAAAAGGTTTCTGTGGGATAAAAAATTTACCAAACACAAGGCAATCCTGTATTTGGCCAAGATAAAAATACCTTTTAGATAACCGATTGGATAAATTATATTAAGTCGTTTTTGCATGGATTTTTCAGACCTGCTGTTGACCCAACAACCAAAATTAAGCCCTATAGAGGTGAAAAGCTTTTTGAGAGTTCTGATAGGCTGAATTGTCAAATAACATATTGATCTACCATCTGCCTATTCCAAATTCTCTCACTTTTCTCATTTTACCTCCAAGTACCATAACTATTGGGATGCATTATTTTAATGTGGTATCGTTTTTCTTACCAAAATTAGATGTTAAAATTAATACTATTTGCGGACTACGTTTTAACCCCAAATTATTAAACAGCTGCTGAGAATTTTAGTACTACTGTATCTGTGATATTGTTGAGATCTTATGCCTAAGCATCATCGAGCAATATATTGCCAGGATTCTAACAAGTGGTGCTCAGTACAGGGGATCTTGTAAACCACAATCTTATAATTAAAATTAAAGTGGGGGACGCTCCTGTTGCTAGAGTAACTGAAGAAATAATAAAGGGAGTGGCCTTCCTCCCATCTTTTTTAAAACAAGCATAGTTTAGCTGCTTTTGAACAACAACCAGCCAAAGAATTTGTAAAATAATAAGGAGCTTGAATGACATCCCTCTCGAGAATCTCATGGGTTCATTCCTGCTGTTCATGCCCTCAAAGGAGTGACCTCATCCCTTTTTAACCCTCATTTTAGGAAAAGTTTATCCCAGGTGACGGTAGCATTGCCTCATTTCTACATGGCTACGAGTCTATCATGGAAGGGACGACTGAACAACAGAAATTAAGCACATCCTCCAGTTTAAGTCGCATGGCCCAATAAGTAATGGTTCTTCATATGGACACCCTAAGTACCTTGGTGTAGTTAAGGAAACGCTTATTGAATAAATTCTGCATAAAGCAGAGTTTAAGTAGGAAAAAAGTCCTTCATGTGACATAGCAACAAAAAGGGAGATATATTTGCCGCTTTTGCTGATAGTTCTACAGTGAAGCTCAGAGGCTGTTAACCTCTAAATGTTAACTCTTGATGAAGCTATTGCTGCCATTATGACTGGATTTGGTTCTGACCCTTCCTTGTAGATGTACATTATCTCAGTATAATGCTCTTTCCCGAATGTTTGCGATATTAAGGAGTCTCTGCTAAAGGGCATCAATTTCCATAAACCTGAGACTCTCTGAGCCGTTGTGGTGAAACCCCAAGTTTGACTAATGAGGAATAAAAGCCAAAGCAAGCTGAGCGTACCAAGTGCACCTACTGAAACCTATTTTGGCATGGTGACAACGTGCTTTGAAAGAAAAGAGCCGACACTAAAAGATTAGGGACTGTTAGATAGTTGAATGGACCTAATTGTTAGGTAATTCAATAGGAAAAATAGTTATATTACTTATGCCTAACTTATTATGGATTATATTTTTGTTATCAGTGATTTTAATTGAAGACTATCCTAAGTATATCCAAAGCTTTGGATTCACGGCCTAGAGTTACACTTAATAATATTCAAATAGGTGACACAGGCTTTAGGCTTTGTTAGTTAAGTTGGACTTAATAGTCAACATATTGACCTAAGCTCTTGAGCCTTGCTAAAAAAAAGTCAAAATAAAGTTTTTAATGTTGTTCAAGTTTTGATCAAATTAATTACTAGTTAGTGGTACAAACTGCTTTGGTATGTACTACCATTGCTCAAGAGGAGCAACGGTTTATCTATTTTCAGATGCGTCAGAGAAAACGCTGTCTTGAAATAATTGTCAGTAAGTCACTGAACATGAGGCTGAGCTGAGTTACCACAGAGCTAAATAGTTCATAGACCATCTGAAGTTTTCATTGTGATCCACTGGCTAAGTGGCGATGTGAGGCGAGGTGTCATGGGTAAAGTGTGGTTAACATTGACCATATATATTCTCCCTGATCTTAGACAAAAAAAATAATCGTTGGTAGCCTAATAATCTTTTGATAGTTTAATATATGAGCTTTTTGTGCTTGATGCTTTTCGTTGTATTAAGTTGAGGAATTACTTGGGATCAGGAAAATTAAGGCAGTGAGCAGGTGTACAATTAAACAACAGGAGAGTACAGCTTTTAAGTGTTATTTCCTAAGGAGTTTATATCTTAATCACTATCACCGTCTGTATAATATCTCCATACAATATGCGTTCAAAAATCCTCTTTTAAAAGAAGAAAAATCAGACCATTTGAAGTAGGCCAAAACTTCAACAGGGACAAGACTTGGTGGCGTAATTACAGTCAACTCTATTTCTGACAAATCTGATGCGCCTAGCTTCTCCCTCTCCACTATTGTTCATCTGAATTGTATAAATAACCCCTCCAATGAAGAATTTGAAGTTGGATATAAAGACATGAGATATTATGTCTTAAGAGCACTAGCTGAAGTATGGTACCATATCCTTTAAACCCTGAAGTAGTATTAAGGCCATGATGCCAATAAATTCTATCTTAGACAAATTCTGGAATGTCCTGAGGCTATTATAGCCACTAAAGATGCTTACCAGTTCAAGGCTTTTTAGATCTGACCTATTCAGAATGTCCAAACTTTACAATCCATAAAAGAGAGATATCCTGTGACAGCTCAAAACTAGCCTCCACTTTTCGACTTAAAAGTTTCTAGCTCTCTTCCCTACTTTGGTGAAACTATAACCAAGGTAGAAGTCATCATCCAAAAGGTATAGGGTATGGCCATTTTTGAGACCAGTTCCCTGATCAATGTTATCTCTTCAAAACCTAGAAGGAAATATAAGTTGACTCCTAACTATGAATATCCCAAGGGTATGGAACTGAGCTTCTCAACAGTAAGCGCATTAATGAGGTATACGCCTCTTTACTCATCATTATTGGGAAACTTATCTTGTTGGCACATGCCGTGGCCTTGGAAAATAATAATTAGGATATGCTTATTAACACTCAGATTTATGCACTAGTATGACGGAACCATCATTTTAAAACAGGGATATCTCTTCATGCTAAATTATGTTGTTCCTCTGGTTTTAAACAATAAAGATCCAAGCAAGTTAAAATATTCTTGTCTGGTTGAGTTCCCTTCCTCTGCCTTGTTGTTGCATTATAAGCGGCTGGGTGGAATACTAAGAAGTTGTCTGACTTGGTGGATGCATTAGAAGGCATTCCTCTTTACTCCTCAGAAGAGATATTAATCAATTCTGGTGAACAATAAGTAGTTGACGCCAAGATTTCTTTTAAAAATCCCCCAAACTTTTTCTATTACATATAACGATCATCGATGGAGTAAGTCCCTTAGAAACTTCAATAACGCCTGATATCCTAGATCCTGCCTACCAGCGGCCTATATAAAATCCTATAGGAGAATCTCACTAATAAGGATAGTATCATGAAAAAGCATCAGGAGATAGGAAAAGGCCTGCTGATCCAAATCAAGAGTATTAAAAATCACTATATCAGTTCTATGTTATATATGGGCTTACCTACTGATAATTTGCTATGTACTTTGACTATCATTCATATTTTTAATGAACTAACACTAGACGTTCTTAGAGAATTTATTCTTTATTAGATGCCTACAATGATATACTTTTTTAAACATGATGCGTATTATGGGCACATGAAGTATTGGAGCCATACAATGATTTGGTGATGACAGTCCTATCTGATCTAAACCTTATGTAATTCAAAGTTTGAAGAGAAACAATGAAGACTTAGCTCATGAAGTTAGTAGACGCTAGGTTACTAGTACCTTCCCAAGACCTTGGGCGTCTTCTCTCATGCTTATTAAAAAATAAAATGGAGGCCATTGGGTAGTTATGGACTAACAGAAATTGAATAACCTCACAAAAAAGATAGTTATTCTATCCCCCACATTGATTATGCTCTCACACCACTCTCTGGCTCCAAATTTTTTTTGCTATGGTCTTGGCCAGCAAATAAAGGAAAAACCTTTCCCTACAAGGCCAGGATAAATGTGTTTCATCTGCAGGGAAATCTTATTTAAGCCCTCTTGACTACCTTAATGGTTGTACAATGCTCCCACATAATTCCAATGAGTGATGGATCATATCTTACAGGATCTTAAGCCAAGAAGTGTGATAGTCTATCTTGATGACAGCACGGTTTTTCTAAAGCTTTAAATGAGCATCTTAGTCACATTTAAGATGTTTTCAACGCCTTCGTAAGTCTAACATAAAGTTGAATCCCTCAAAATGTTTTTTCAGAAGAGTTTTTCTTGGGCATACTTTCATCAAAAGTAATTCAACCTTTACAAGATAAGGTTGAAGCAATTAACAAAAAAAGGCCTCTGCCTCAAAACCTACGAGATATCCAGGTTTTTCTGGGTATAATGAAGTATTACTTTCAACTCATCCCAAAGTTCGCCCAGCTCAGCTAGCTCTTTTTTTGATTAATGGCTAATAACACACCTTTCATATGGGGTGCCAAACAAAGTGCTGCGTTTAGACGCTAAAGAAATTGCTACAAGAACGTCCTATCCTATGTCACCCAAACTATGGTATACCTTTCCATTTGTTTATTGATGCCTCTGATTACACCGTTGGAGCCATCCTGGCTCAATTGGAAGAAAAAAGTGTTGATTATCCAGTTTCACACTTTCATCAATATGCTCTCAAAAGCTGAACGCGATTATAACGTCACAGAAAAGGAGTGCCTTTCTGTTTTACTTGCAATAAACAGTACAGCCCTTTTTTATATGTAACTGCCTTTATTGTTTTTAACAACACACTTCATTAAAATGGGTACAAATTATAAAGGATCAAACCAGAAGACTGAATCAAAGGCCTTTAAGCTTTAACATTAAAATTTGAGGATCAAAAATTAAAATGGAACACAACATATGAGTGTCAATGGATTGACTTGTTTGTCTGTTCTCCATTTTAAATAAATGATAAAGAGGAAAAATTGCATGACCTCCTAAAGATCCCTAATATTTGGGTTGATGTGGATGACCCTGTTAAGAAATTCTAATGCAACATTCCCACCACACCAAAGTGAATAACAAGAAGTTACATATAACGAGGTAGGGGCAAATTGTTTGCCATATCTTTGACCATCTGAATGAGTACCTGTGATCATGGAGGCACACTCTACTCTTGGTCACGGTAAAGCGGAGAACCTAGTGTGGATAAGATTTCAATACTAATGGGAGGGAATTATGGAATCCATTATCAGAGTACTGGATGCTTTCCTAGCCTGTAAAAAGCAATCCAGTTTCAATCAAATATTAATATTAACCTACTATCACTCAACAACTATTTACACAATAAGCCTAGATGTGGTAGGTCCCCTACCCAGATGACCCGTGTGATTTGATACATATTAGTAGGAATTGATCACTTTATAAATGGGATGAAAATGTGGCTCTCCCATACTAAAATGACAAAGCTAACGCAACTTTTCTTCATCAGTATAATAACTCGCCATGGTTGCTCCAGGTTCTACTCTGAGACAACGTGAAAAATTTTCACGTCCAGAGCAGTCAAGATCCTGGCTACCTTTATGGGAGCACAACAACTCCTTCTATCCCAATACCCTTTCTACAAATGGTACCATAGAAAGAGCGAATACCCTTGGTATCCATATTATTAAAATGGCCACTTCAGACCCTCCACACTGGTATCAGATCTTTCATAGAGCGCTTATGGCATATTGTATCACTTATAACTGGATCCTTATGATGTCTCCTTTCCGCGTTTCATATGTTCAAGAACCTGGGGTACCCTGCCCTTCTAGCTAAAGATGTTTTTTCTTCTAGGACAAACGATCCTGACAAAGCCATGAGAAGGTTGGTCCTACACATCATTCAGCTACAATCTGATGGCATACTTAATTAAGCTAAAGATGTCACCAAAGTGGGCCAAGCATTAATGAGTTCAGAAGACCACTACCCTATTTTTAAATATCAGACTTGGTTTTATACTACTGCAACTGGCTCACTTCAAGAAGTACGATTCTCAGGCTCATTTGGGAAGGACTTTTGTGGTCACTTTTAAAAAGAGCGAAGAATATTCTATCAAATCTCATGCCACTGGAGTCACTATAAACATAGTACATAGACAGTTTTTACGCACCTATTCTCCCCCCAACATTCTTGAAGGGATAAGATTAGACAAATGGACGTTTTCTAGTTATAGATTTCCTAATTTAAGGAATAGTCTAAGTATTTCATATAATTCTTATTTTAACTCTTAGTAATATTTTTTTAGATTAAAGAATAATTTTTACTCCTAGCCCTCTTGATTTTTTTGGATTTAGATACAAGGTTAATTTGACTCCCAGAGGAATAGGTAAACTGACGTGGAAGTTTGCCAATGAACTAACTTGAATTCCATACGACTGCCTAAGAGAAAACAACCCCTTTTTATAGACCTGAAGGGTCCTTGATAATCAAAATTTATTCCCAACAATCAAACACTAGGTAATCCTATAATCAGAAAAGATGAAAATATCGTTAAAACGGCTGATCAGATAAGTTATTTTAAGTTGTTTTCGTTTGGATTTGCCATGGCTGCTGTTGCCCAATACTAAATTAAGCCTTATCTAAGAAAAAGATTTTCAGAGGTTCTGATTTTGAATTGTCCTTTTGTAAAAATTGAGCTACCCTCGCCTATTTTTCTAATTTTCTTGCTTCTATCATTTTTACCCTCCAAGTACTACAACATTTGGGGCACTATTTTAATAATAGTATTGTTTTTCTTACCCGTTTTAATTGTTACAAATTACCTTATTCCTGTACTACTTTTAAACCCAAATTATAAAAGCATCTGCTGAGAATTTTGTATTTCTTTATCTGTGATATTTCTGAGCTCCTGTGCCTAATCACCTCCGAGAAATATATTACCAGGAATTCCACATCATAGAGATTTCAACAAGCAATATCTAGCCAAAGGATATCTGATTTTTCATATCTAATCCCAATAGTAAGTTTACATTAATATAAAGCAGACTAAATATTCAAGTGTCTATTGATCTTTGTCTTCTTTTTTACTTAAAATTAAGGGAATTTATAGGAAATACGGCGCCCAACTTTTCTTTTGGCTCCTCACTTGGGAATGGCAGCTGTCGCATATGAAGCAACCCTCTGAAGTTGCAGACAATAATGATCTTCTTTATCCATTTAGTCACTCTTCTGCCAACTAGAAATTTGACCCCTTCTGGTTGAATTGACTAACGTGTCCCAATGTTTTTGCTCAACCTCCTCAGATTACCATCTTTAGGTTAGCAACCTCCTTGGGTAATGGACCGTTTAATCATTAACATCAGGTCACATTACCTTAAAGGATAACCTGAGAGTTGCTACCAGAAGAGTTGTTAACGCTTCAGCAACTAATCATAAATCTCTGAGTTGATTGGTGACAAGCTCTGATCAACTAATATAATTAAATAATATTAAAATAGACTGATAATCAAATTATATAGTAAATAAGATGTTGGTATTGTTTCCAAAGAAACATTAGTAATCCTATGAAATCAAATACTGGCGTATTAGTCAATATTATTGATTTTTTTCACCAAACAATAGTTATCATCTAGAAATGACAACTCCTGAATTCACTAGAGGGTCTCATCCCCAGGGGCAAGCAGGTATATTTTAATCTAATGTAATTGGGTAATATGGGCTTATTGAAATCCCAACAGCTGGTCAAGCAAAAATAAGTGAGTTGGTTTGACTTACTGTTATCCCATAGAAATCAATTTGTAGGAGTTTGGTGGAGTAGACGAATAAAAATACAATAAATTGTTTCTTAATTCTCCATTAAGAAGGATGCCGTTGTTTTACTTTTTAGAATGGTTTTACCATTAGGCTCAGGGTCTATATGAAACAAAGGTGCTTTGAAATCCGACCCCCAATTTGCCCTTTGGTACACCTGATAGTCATATAAAGAGCTATACCATGTATTGTTATGGTGCTCAATGGGACCATAGCATCACTTGAATGGTTTACTATTTCAGCCATATTGCCGTCACTTTTGAGATGCACAACTGAAGTCAACCAGAGACTTGTGAAATTGTTTGTAGGGCCATTTCTCCTATCACAAATTTAAAATTGCATTACTAGCTGCAATACAAAAATTGGATCAGAGTCAAATCATTTGTTGAGTATGCAGCATGCGAGGGCACTAAGCAATTCATTGCCTTTCTATTATTTCTGAACTCATCCTTTATGTGGTTGATTAAGATATTGAATACAACTTGATAAAGGACAAAACAGAATAGAGAGGATATTCTTCATCCGCCATTTTCTAATATAATTTAAAATATATAAAATTTGACATACTTTTAACCACAAATTAATTACAATAAGAAATCCAAGGCTTTGTTGCTTTTCCATCAAGTAGACTGAGGATATGGTAGTTATACTTACTTCATTGCCGCCAGAAAGTGAATCTGTTTTAGAAAGTATGTTTGATGAATCCTTATGTCCAAAAAGTTAAACTCAAGAGCTTCTGGTTTGTTCTAAAGATTCCCCATGTTAAGGGGTCCGTGTGTCCATACATATTGGTGAATTTTGAGATTCAGCCATCTGTTAGCTAAAGTCTTACAAATTTATCTATTATTGACTAAGCTTTAGAAGCTAACTTAATCAATACAGCTGAAGCCTTTAATTCATAGTTTACCATCCTTATTACAGCAAATAATCTCAGCAAAGATCTATCATGGATAGTGGGGCACAATTAAATATTGTGTCCAATAAATTATGTAACAGGGCTTACCTCACGCACAGTATTGACCATTAATCAATATGGAGCCGCGGAGCTTATGTGGAAAATATCCAAAGGAGCTTAAAGTGCATTGCCGCTGCATTTTAGCTCACTGGTGATATCAGCTCTGGCCATTGTTTATCTAATTTACAATCTAAGACTTTATTACTGGGGCCTATTTTATGAGATCTTATTATATCAATGCTACTTTTCTATTAAAATACGCTTTGAGATAGTGGATCAAACCCTCCCACTTTATTATATTGGAAGGACAGCAATACCACGCCCCAACATCAGGCGTATGTCTTTCTCATCTTTAAAGATGACTTAAACCTTTTAGATATCAAAAAGATCTAAAATCAGACCAAAAGTTTACCCAACCAGAATAAAATCAAAAGGCATTCCACTTTGAGCTAATCATAGCTTGATTATTTCAGAGGGCCATCAAATCCTTAAGGGAACTGGAATTAACTTAGCATTCCATGATATTTATATGGCAAAACATTTGAGCCTTTTTTCCAATGTATAATTTTTCCTGGTCACCTCAGGTATGGCTATCCTTTCTTAACCATGACAAAAACCTAGTCTTAAAAGCTAATCTATACTTTAACCCAAATAAAATAAAAGACATTAACTTTCTGTTCATAGTTTAACATTATACAAAGAAAACAGTATTAATGATTCTAGTAATATGGCTAAACTTGGCCTTTAAGGAAAGGTTTGTTGATCAAATTTGTTCACTAATCCCTTAACAAAAAATCTCTGATTAATTTGATAATTAATGGAAAAAGCGCCATCTTTATTTTAGAAAATATAAAAAGTTTTTTCTAAAGATGACTTGAACATTAGTTAATACAACGTTCTACACCATGCAGATACTGAAATTCATCTGCACAAATGACTGTTTTATCAGACAATTAAAAAATGGCTGACGAAGTTGTTTTTAAGGTAATTTATGAGCTTTTACAACCAGGAAAGTTAGTGCACTCCCAAAGCCTTAACCTCCCCAGTCTTTCTATAAAAAGAAGGACGGCACTAACTTCGTGGTGATTGTTTATATGAAGCTTAGTAGTGTTACTAAAAAGAATTCTATCCTTTGACATGCATTGATGATGTGCTGGAACATTCAAGTGACGTGTTATTACTTTTGTCCATAGATCTAGTTTCAGGCTTTTTGAAAATTGAACTACCAGAGTATAGACAGGAAAAGCGTGCCATGACTATGGCACAAGGCTTTTATCAACACGCTTGGATGCCACAGGGCTGTGTGATGCTTCTTCAACTTTTTTAAAAAACCATGGATATTATCTTAGGCGTCTAAGAAGCTCCTGCAAGCTAGTTTACCTAGACAATATAAAATTTTTATCACTGAAATGTTTACCAAACACTTGTAACACTTGGAGGTAGTCTTCAGCAGCCTAATCAAAACTGACAAAGAAACAATCTAAGAAAGTGCCACTTCTTCTATGAACAATAGATTTTTGCTTTGTTATTGACAAGCAGGGGTTACAGCTCCAACAAGCTAACATTGAAGCGAGTAAAATGATTTGGCTGAAGAGCAATTGTGCTTAGGTATTTCTCAAAAATAATGGCTACTGCTGGTTTGTTGAGACTTTTTAGTCAAACTGTGGAACCTTTATTCCACCTTTAAAGAATAAAGCACAATTTGAATGAACGGTGAACTGACAGCAGGCCTTTGACAAGTTGAGGTTTTGTCTGACTAAAGCATATTAGTGTATAAAGTTTTGAAAAATACATCATTATTCAAATGGACTCATTCCTCACTGCCGTAAGGGTGGTGTTATTGCAAACCAAGGATGAGGTAATCTAGCACCTCATGACTTATTGTGGCCAAAATCAGGTTGTGCACAGACAAAATGCGCGTCAAAGAAGAACTAGTGCATGGATGTCTATGAATGTAAGAAGTCTGGGTTTATGTCTGTGGGTTGCACTTCAAAGTAGTAACTATGCCTTCCTGTGCTGTCTACAAAATCCTAAAGATCTAGAAGGCTGGATTGAATAATATGCATTAAAACTTTAAGCTTCTGAACTTAGGATTAAATTTCACTGTCCTACAACATCAAGAGGTCATTTGTCTCCCTAGTCTTCCCACTATAGCCTTTGCAGCTGATTTGCTCAATAAACTGTCTATTGATATGTTGATGTAGCAATATGGCAATGAACTCAAAGAGGTTTACCGTATGGCTGAGATCTTGAGTAAGTGTACCTTCGTTAGAAAATAAGAAACTATATAATAACATTTGCAAACAACAATTTTTAATTTCCAGATCAACCAAGTGTACTGACATTATTAAAGCATCCCATAAGGCGACGGTACATGAGTAATATATGAAAACACTTTTAAACATTTGAGTCACAAGTTTAAAAAATCTATCTCTTTTGTTATCCATGAGACTCACAATCCTTTTCAAGAATGTCACACTAAAGAACTTTACCTGAAGGCCACCTCTTATCAATTTATTAAACCCAATTTGATTGGCACGCCATATCTATTGACATTGTAGGCTTTTTGTCCAACAGTTATATGCTGTTCAAGCATATCAATGTGGCCATTTATTACCTCACCAAGTGGGTGGAGTCTAAAGAATTAAGGACTTTGGTGCCACAACAACAATTAAGTTTCTATTAGAGATATAGTATACTGGCACTGTTGCCTGCAGCTTATTATAACATATACTGAGCTTAATTTCAAGACTTTTATTTATTAAACTGAAAAATTTGACAGGTAATTGAAGGGTGATGTCAAAACCCCATTACCCAAAGACCAATGGCACCACAGAACAAGTAAATGATACCCAATTTCATTTTCTTGCGTAAGTTGATTTCAGGCTAGCTGTCCAACTGGACCTTTTACTGCCATCAACTGTGCTTGAATATATTATTGCTCTTCATTCATTGATGGGGCGTTCACATTTTAATTAATATTTGGGAACATACCTTTACATTTTCTTTTATACCCCTGTTCCATGAGTAAAACATGAGTTCTACTTGTTATTAAAAAACTCACATAAATATTGATACAGTTGCAGACAGAAGCCTACTCTAATGTATTGGCTTAGAAATAAAAGAAAGGAGACATGACAACAAAGCCTAATGGACCTAAACCGCCTTTACCTTTGTAATGAGTCCTATATTATGATAACCTTGGGTTTTAGGAAAGCTATTAGGATAACTGCCTGACAAGAGACAATTGAACTTTAGAACGCGGGTGCTTAAGCAGCCACATTATCATGCACAGACTACCAAAAGAAGCCCTATCAGTAAGGGTGGAGTTTTATGAAATAGAAAGTGGTTTTGTAATCTGTAAATAGATGATTGTGTGTGAGGTGTCCCAGTATTAGTGTAATTATTATATTTAAGATTTGGTTGAAAGTGTCACCTAAAAGTCTTCTTTAAATGGGGTAAAAGTGAGATATTTGCATAACCTCAATCCTTACATAGGAGGAGCCCCAAATAGTAGATAAAAAATTTAAAAAACTAAAATATTTAATAAAAATTTTAGTTATAAATTAAAAAATAACTCTACACCCCCATTATCAGGGGTTTTGTGTTTTAGGGTAGGGTAGGTTGAAAGGTGGGCTTAAATGAACAGCAGTGTCCAAATTTGGAATGATTGTTATAAAAATAATAGTTGTGTCAATTTTAATTATAGAATAAAATTAGTAATTGATTAATATCATTAACTTTGACGGTGTTCACCCATGTTACTAATTGTTGGATCCACCAACGGATGCCACGATTATTTTGTTTAAAGTGAGAAACTTACTTTTTAAACAAAAGTAATAAATAATGCTTTGTTAAAGTTTTTTATGTTTCTTATTGTTTAAGCAGGGCAAGCCAAAAAAGGTCTTTTTTTGATACTAGTATTTCCTATTTAAACTAGTTCAAATCCTGAGACCATGGGTATTCAGGGCTAAAGTATTATAAAGCTGAGTCATCCAAATTTGGAAATATAGGCTTTTGGCCTATCAGATTGAAGATAAATATCTTGAGGCAAAACTGACCCGTGTGGTAACAATTTAATAAATTGTATCCAATCACCAGTGAGTAAAATCTTCTCACCTCAGAGGTGTCAGACTTGTGTGGTAATGATTTGTTAATTTGCACCCAATCATCGTCAAGTAAATATTCTCACCTTGGAGGTGATCAGACCCATGTGGTAACAAAAACCTCGAATTTGGTCAAGAAGTCAGAGCAATCCTATTATCATTTCTTACCTTATTAAGCCAATTTTGGTTATAAACCATATTTTCCGAATAGTTAGGATTTCACTGAGAACCCGCCAAGGTCTTTTCACCATTGGTACTCATATCATTGATAACCACAATATTATTTAAAGATTGGACAGATGATGGGCCAATCATGGTAGCATATTCAGGAGCATTCTTACCTCCAACATTCTTTATCAAAAGTCAAGAAGAAGAATTTCCAACATTGCCCCCTCAAGTATGTTGGGAGGAGTATAGGGTCGTATAAAGCAGCCATGTAACTAGTTTATGATAATTCCTGTAGCCAAAGACTTTATAGAATACTCATTTCCTCTCTTATACATGATGGTAAATGGCCCCTCCCAGATTGATCCAAGTTTGCCACTACGTGTTATGCAATTGTGGTAATATAAAACCATATCTGACACTTGGAAAGAAGGTAGAGGAGCTAGGAGCTCATTGGCAGCTTGGCCTTCTCTAGTAACTGTTTTAGCTAGGTTGGTCATAGCCTCTGATTGAAGCTGAATGATGCGGTTAGCTAACCTTCACATGGCTTTCTCAAGCTCCTCTCCTCTAGAGAAGACATCCTTAGCTAGAAGAGCAGGTATGCCCGGTTCTCTGCCATACAAAATTCAGAAAGGGAACATTTTCAAAATCTGATAGTAGCTAATTTGATAAGCCATAAGAGCGCTAGGGAGATAATGATCCCAATAAAGGGGAATGAGGCCATTTTCTGTAAGATAGAAACTAAAGTACCATTTGCTCACTCCACCATACCATTGGTTGATGGGTTATATGGAGCTGAGAATAGTTGCTGGGCTCCCATGGAAGCAGTTAAGATTTTGACTACTCTGGATGTAAAATTTTTCCCGTTATCACAGAGTAGTACTTGAGGGCACCCATGTCAAGTGAAAATATTTTGATGAAGAAAGGTGGCAGTGGCCTTAGCAGTTTGGGCCAGCAACGCCACAGCTTCAACCCACTTCGTGAAGTGGTCAATGCCTACCAAAATATATCTGTTTCCACCTGTGGTTTGAGGAAGCGGCCCTACTACGTCCAAGCTTATGGTATGGAATGGCTGTTGTGGGGTAGTCAGCTGATATTGATATCTAGTTTTGAGCCAAGACTGCTTCTTACATGTAAGGCAAGCATCCAAGACTTTGATGATGGCTTCCATGATTCCCTCCCAAAAATATCGATCCTTTATCCATTCATAGGTTTTCTTTACTCCTCCATGGCCTAAAGTTGAATGAGCTTCCAAGATAACAGGTACACGTTCTGAGGGTCGTAGGTAAGGCAACCACTTCGCCCCCACTTGTTTATACAACTTCCCACTTTCTACTTTAGTGTTACAAGAGTGCCAGGGCCAACATCCTCTGTACAGGCTCATCCTCATCTTCCCAGTCATTTGGGGTCATTAAAAGATCATACAGCCACTCCGCTTCACTGTTATCTAAGTGGAGGATGGGCAGCCGAGTTAACCCATCAACATTCATGTGGCGGGTTCCAGCGCGGTGTTCAATCTTCATATCATAATGCTGGAGCTTTAGAGCCCAGCGAGCTAACCGCCCCGTAGGGTCCTTCATGTTTTGCAACCATTTTAAAGATGTGTGGTCCATAATCACAGTGAAAGAGGTCCCATACAAGAAAGGGCAGTAATGCTTCACTGCTAGTAGAACAGCAAGACACTCCTTCTCAGTAACACTATAGTTGCGTTCTGCCTTTGATAGCATCTTACTAAAGTATGAGACAGGATGATCTACCCCTTTTTCATCTAATTGGGCTAGGATGGCCCTGACGGCATAGTCTGAAGCATCTGTAAACAAGATAAACGGTTTTCCATAATCTGGATGCCTTAGGATAGGCCGTTTTTGTAGCAGCAACTTCATTGTTTCATAGGCAGCCTTCTGTTCAGTGCCCCATTGAAAAGGGATATTCTTTTTTAGTAACCGAACAAGGGGCTCGCTGAGTTGGGCAAACTTAGGGATGAACTGATGGTAATACCCCATCATCCCTAAAAATACCTGTATATCCCGTAGGTTTTTGGGGGGTGGCATTCTGGCAATCGCTTCAACCTTATCTTGTATGGGTTGGATACCCTCTCAAGAAATGGTATGTCCAAGGAAGTTTAATTTCTTTTGAAAAAAGTACACTTTGAAGGTTTTAATTTGATAGTTGAGCGTCGTAAGCGTTGGAATACCTCCTTCAAATGATCAAGGTGTTCATTAAAGGACTTCGAGAATATGGTAATGTCATCAAGGTAGACGATAACGCAGGTTAACTTAAGATCCTGCAAAATGTGATCCATCGCACGCTGGAAAGAGGCAGGTGCATTGCACAACCCTTGAGGTAATCGTGTGGGTTGGAAAAGACCTTCACTGCATATCAACGCGCATTTCTCTTGATCTTGAGGAGATAAATCCATTTGCCAATAACCACTGGCCAAGTCCATGGCAGAGAAAAAGTTTGAGCCTGAAAGCTGGGCCAGGGCATCGTCAATGCGTGGGATAGGATAGCTATCCTTTTTTGTAAGATTGTTTAACCTGTGATAGTCCATAACTATCCGATGACCTCCGTTTTTCTTCTTAATTAGCAAAAGGGGGAGGACCAAGGGCTTTGCGAAGGAACTAATAACCCCGCGTCTAATAACTGCATGAGTTCCGTCCTCATTTGTTGTTCCTCCACCTTTGACTTGTGATAAGGTTTTGACCTAATGGGATGGGCATCACCCACATCAATGGAATGGCACCAGCCCTTCATGTGGCCATAATCATTGTCTGACTTCGAGAATATATCACTATACTCATCCAGGAGAGTATGCACTTTCTCCAACTCATCTGAGGTCAGCTCATCCAAAATATGGACGTTTGGCAAGGTACATACCAGGTTATCTGTGGGAAGGCCTAAATCTGCCATCGAGCCAATAGAGTGGATTTGTTCAACTTCCTCCACAGGGAGTAAAAACCCTCAGCCCACCTCCTGATGCTTTCTTACAAGTATATCCTTATCAGTGAGATTCCCCAACAATAGAGTAATAGGCCTCAGATAGGCTGGGTCTAAAACACCAGGCAATACCCGAGGCTCAACAGGGCTAATTCTGTCAATGCTTAAGAGGTGTAATAAACAGTGGCGAGTGATTTTGAGAGTGATTTTCGTGTCTAACACCAGTTGTTCACCAGGCTTAATCACCACTTCATTGGCCGCATAAAACGGAATACCTTCAGTAGCATCCACGAATCAGGCAATTTTTTGTATTTTTCCCAGAGGTGGTATAATGTATAGGTAAAGCGGAAAGCGGGTACTCAACCATGTATTTTTATTCCTTCTTGCTGGGTTCTTTATTGCTAGAACTAAGGGGACTTCATAATTGAGCAATGAATGGAACCCCTGCTTCATATTGATAATACCTTCATATTCAATCATAAACTGAGTACCTATAAGCATATCGTAAGCATTATTATCTAAAGCCACTGCGGGGGCTGATAGAATAAGCTTCCCAATACAAATGGGAAGGGATGAGTAAGCACCAAGTGCACAGGTATTGTTGGGACCAGCGGTTCCAAAGTCTTGGTTATTATCTAAGTCAGGTGCAAGTTTGATCTTTTTCATCAACTTGGAGGAGATTACATTCACCGGGGAGCCTGTATATAGGATAGCCATCACCTGAACTTTTTGGATAACCACTTCAAGCTTCATAAGTATCCCCCCAAAAGTGGGCGATAGCGCTAAGACCTCCTTAAGATGAAAAGTGGAGGTTAACTTTGCACGCAGTCTTGGGGTAATTTTCCAGGATGGACTGCATGGTATGGCCATGCTGGAGAGGGCGAATAAGGTTAGACAACACCTAATCCATGTCACTGGTAGTATCAATAACAGCCGGTTCCCCTACAACTTGACAGAGATATGTCTCTTCAGGTATGGTGGCTTCATCTGCTCCTCCAGCATTCAAGCGATTGGGGACTTCCACTTCAGCAGGTACTCCTACAACGAAATAGCCAACCTCATCTGTTCCCCCTCAGAATCATCCCCAGGGGTATTTGTAACGCGAGGTAAAGGCATAATTTGTTTAAATGAGTTAGGCACATGAGATTTGTCAGCAGGACGTCTTTCTTTAAGGTTTTGCTCTTCAGGGCCCATTATCTGAAGGGGCTCCTTCTTGTCTTCAATAGCTAGGGCCCGAGGCTTAGGCTTTGAATCCTCAATGGTTAAAATGCGAGGATGAGATACTGCTCCACGTGAAACTTCAGGCTTTTGGAAACAGTGACATCTATTAACGCCTCCTTGATGTCTTGAATGGTATGGAAATAGCGTTTAACTGAGGTGATGTGCATCGCTAGTGGAGGGTAAGAAGCCACTCCAGTCAAAAAGCCGGCTACAGCATCATCCAAAGTCAACATCTTTGAAGTTAACAATGTCTGGGCTTCCATATAAAATTTTTTCCTCAAAAAGCAACCACTGTCTCCCCTTTTTGGATACTCATAGCATAAAGGCTTGCTTTTTTATACTTCAAGCCTGTTTTGAACCGAACATGTTTATGAGGGCCTCTTTAACCTCAGGTCAGGTGCTAAGAGCATCCATATGTGGGACCATCACCTCCTGTGCCATGAAGCTCAAACAGGAAAGTATATGTTTGGCCTTCTGATGATCCGATGCCCCTTCCATAGACACTTCATAGATGTATAAAAATTAAGAAATGCTGCCCTCACCGGGGATAAACTTGTCTTTGAACGTCAGTTTGAATGAACTAAAATCACCCCCATTAAGGGTATGAATAGCTGGAGCTTCTGTTTCTGGGGTTTCAGAGCGGTAGTTTAAATGGTCAAAGGTCCACAAAAGGCGATCAAACTGGTCATACATGGCTTTGAGCCAGGTTTCCATTTTGGAGAGGGCTTCTAGGGGCCCAGATTCACATAGTCTCAGTCGAGCTTCAATCCCTAATTTATGAGTTTCAAGATCTTCCACTCGGCTCTCCATTGCATTGACTTGAAAATGGAGTTGTGACACCAGCGAGCTTAGGTTTAATTGAGCAGTTTCCACGGCTTCCACGCGGTTCTTCAGCTCTTCTTTCATTTGTTTACACCCTTCATCATCACGAGAGTGGGAGCTGGGGCCTTGTACTCCCTCCTTAATCTGTTCATACTTCCGCTCAACCTGCATTAATTGACTAAATACTTCCTTCAACAGCACAGGGCTATTCCAGCGAAGCTTTTACCACTTTTGCTTCAGTTTTGCATTCAGTCAGTCGACGTGCCAAATATTTGGTATTTTCAAACGAAGCTTTGAGAGCTAGCTCCTTTTCTAGCTGAAGAACCTTGGCCGCAAGGGTGGAGGTGGCGCTAGATGGTTCAAGCAACAGATGGCTTTCAAGCTCATCAACACGCGAGAAGGCCTGAATTAACTGTCGCTCCACCACAGCCACACGCTGTTCATATTCCTCTTAAGGGATGGAGTCAGGGGCTAAAAGGTCCTGGTGCATTTGCTCATTATGTTTTTCAAGTTCATTAGCAAACTCCTCCAACAATGAGCGGGTGCTAGTGGTGGAAGCGTTCAGTTCATCCCAGAATATCTTCATGGCCTCCTCAACATACTTTACAATCCCAGTGTCCATAGTAGTAAGTCAGTCATGCAGCTGTATGATGAAGTTACAATTAGCTTACACCAGATCTGACTGCTCCAAATTTTTTTGGAGGTCAGTTGGTACAACTTATGATTGGCTAAATTCAGAGCTTCATGAATATCTAGATGTTGATGTAACTCTTCGTGATCTCCAGCTAAGAGATGCATCATGTGGACCAAGGCAGGGTGAGCAAACTTGCGTAAGTAGGTGGTCAAATTTGTAAGCTGACCATAGGTCTCTGGGAGGACACTAGTCTCATAGAGAAATCAGTGGTGTTCCTCTACCAACAACGCTTGTTCGCGAGATGCAATGTCACCAGGGTTAAGGATACCATGAGTAAGGTCTCTCACGGCTTCAGTAGCTGGCCAGGTGATGCGACGAGACTCAGGTATTAATATGCGCTCAAATCGTTTTTCTTCTCCAAACATCAAAGTGGTAGGGCTGTCCATTCAATCATTGTCTTCAGTCCCTTCCCCATTTTGCACCCAACGGGTGACACTCTCCATTGCTTTTAATACTTTATCAAAGTATTCAGGGTGACCCCTGTAGTGAGCACCAGTTTGTGGGATCCACCAACGGATGCCACAATTATTTTGTTCAAAGTGAGAAAATTACTTTTTAAATAAAAGTAATAAATAACGCTTTGTTAAAGTTTTTTATGTTTTTTATTGTTTAAGTGGGGCAAGCCAAAAAAGGTCCTTTTTTGATACTAGTATTTCCTATTTAAACTAGTTCAAATCCTGGGACCATGGGTATTTGGGGCTAAAGTATTATAAAGCTGAGTCATCCAAATTAGGAAATATAGGCTTTCGCCCTATCAGATTGAAGATAAATATTTTGAGGCAAAACTGACCCGTGTGGTAACAATTTAATAAATTGTATCCAATCACCAGCAAGTAAAATCTTCTCACCTTGGAGGTGGTCAGACTCATGTGGTGGTAATTTATTAATTTGCACCCAATCATCGTCAAGTAAATCTTCTCACCTTGGAGGTGATCAGACCCATGTGGTAACAAACACCTCGAATTTGGCCAAGAAGTTGGAGCAATCCTATTATCAGTTCTTCTCTTATTAAGCCAAATTTGGTTATAAACCATATTTTCCCAATAGTTAGGATTCCACTGAGAACCCGCCAAGGTCTTTTCACCATTAGTACTCATATCATTGATAACCACAATATTATTTAAAGATTGGACAGGTGATGGGCCAATCATGGTAGCAGATTTGGGAGCATTCTTACCTCCAACATTCTTTATCAAAAGTCAAGAAAGAGAATGTCTGACACTAATGTTAAATTTTTGGTGATGCACAAACTTGGCGTATCTTTTTCCACAACTTAATTTTTTTCTGAATTTAAGTTTTATAGATTGTTTGAGAAAATCTTTTACTTGGGAAAACCACTAGTAACAATTTTTGAGAACCCTTTTTGGAGCCCACTGTTTGGGAGGGGTTTAGTATTTGCAACAATCATCTTATAAGATTTTCTAAAATATATACAAAACTGGCTGATTTTCTGAAAGTACTTTTTTTGTATTTTCAGTGATAACTTTGGTTTAGGATTAGAATTGCTTTTAAGATTTGGGTCAAAAAGGGTGGGACAGCTGCTACCCAGCTCTCATCTTGGATGGTTCCAAAAAAAATGAGTTAATTGTGAGGCAAATCCTTAGGGTTGACACTCCTATTAGTTCTAAAGGCGTTCAAGGTCTCATCCAGATTGACATTTGGGTCCTGGAATTTTACAGAACCTGAAAGCTAAAGCACACTTAAAAAAGTCATTAAAATGATATAGAAATTGGCTTACACTCTGAATAATTCCATCATGGTGTACCTTATCACATGGTTGAATGATAAGTTCCTATAGAATTTCTTGTAGTTCATTAGCCTTATGACCATGGATTATCACTAACCCAATTGTCACACAGACACTTTTTTCCCTGATGTTTGTTCAGGTGGGTTAAATGCTGCACATTGACTTACCAAACATAATAACATAATTATTTATTTTAACTAATTAATGTATATATAACAATACTAGATTGAGGATTGATCAATATGGCTACTACGATAATGTTGATCTATAGTTTTGACTTATCATAAGTTTTGTTGGGCTGTATTTCAATGAAAAGGTTACCTTAATTTTATTGGAACACCAATTAGTATAAAGTATCAATATACATCTAATACCCTACTACTCTTCCAGCATCAAATCCATAATTGTTGTTATGCATCGATTTACCTCAGTCTTGCAGCCCTTTAAATTTAATCACTTATTTTATATTCTCACTCGCCTTTACATCAGCGTAAAAGCGTTGTTAGTGGTTTTATTCTTATGAGTCTTGCTCAATTGTGGTGTTTCATCCCTTTTAGACCAATTATAAATAGCTGGTAATAATCTTACCTCCTTGGTATAGTTATCTGACTTTGCTGAGTAACTATGCGTGGTCTGATATTCATAATTTCATTAATTTACCAATTAATAGGTACAAATGGAATACAGGGTTCTGATACCAAACAATAGAGGGTTAGTCTTTTTGAAGGGGATCTAGTTCCTTAAGTAGGCTTTCAACTAGCACTACAAGAAAGACCAGATTATTTAGAGCTCAAAGGCCACTGTCAGAACTCATAGTTTACAGTGTAATAATTTCTGTTATACTATAAAAAGTTTTATGCAATCAGTAAAATATCTATTTCCTCTTTTCCAAGATTTCTGTCATTAAACTTATCTGCTAAGTAAATGCAATTTTACTGTGCTTTGAAATTTGAAGCCTAGTCGCCAATTGTAACAATAATAATTAACAAAACTTTTTAGATGTGATGAGACACTTGATGGACTTAGAGGGAGTTAAGCAACAGTATCTCATACCATACACAGACTTAATCAATAAGTGTGGAAAAATTAAGTGGGACCCACACCTCAATGTTAGAGATTATATTTAAACATGGATTAAAATGGGAAATCCTGTTGCCATATACCTATTTGCTTAGAGGTTTAGCTACCATTGGTTTTTTGCACGTCACCCTTTAAACTTTATATGAAATATAAGCCTTAGTACTAAGCTTGTTAGCTAAAGTAATGGACGCGTATAGGAAGAATTTATCCCTAAAAGATATTAAAATGAGCTGAAAGAGGTATCAGTTAAGATTTAACTCAATGTCATTGTGAGGAAGTGTCTCTAACTCTCCACAAACAAGCTACTAATAAAACATAAGTAAACCACCTAATATGGTGCCAACCCCTTCGTAGTAATCAAATAAACTCCATTAATTCCCCAGGAGGAGGTAACCCGTGTGGGCAGCAAAAGGTAATATGTGATAGTTAAATATACAAAAAGCAGTATTGATTTAAAGGGAAAAGAACCAACAGAAAGATTGGTCAGGAAAAAACGCCTTTAGAGACAATTTGAAAAATGGCACTGATCAATTCTTTGGATCTTAGAAATCAATCTGGTCAATAAAACAAAACTACTACTGCTGGTAGTTGGTGTTGGTATCCTGGCGGCGTAATGCTCGCTGGTGCTTTTGCACAGAAAATCAACAATATACCAGTTTCAGTAGTGTTGAAACTCGTAGCTTCTATATGGATCTTTAGGGAAAAAGAACCACATAAGGATTTTTAATTATAATAAATTTACTAATAGTAAAAATGGTCAAAAAGCGATCCCCTACTATAGAGTCAACTCCTAGTATTTAAGGTAAGTCAGGGCTAAAAATGAGATAGGCGTCAAAATTCAGAAAACGAAAAGAGTCTCTTGGTTTGGATAAATGATAAAATAGCTAATTAAGACTCTCAAGGATCGTTTTGTATTGATGGAGCTTCCATTGTGTGAGTTGGGTCATCAGGCAGGATGAAATAACCATAGGTAACATTTTAATGCAATATTGCAATCAGCCATCTGTGAAATATTTTCATTTTGCTGATTACCACAGTTTATAAAGGCTGATTGACTAGTAAAATATCTTCACCTCTCGGCACTCCATTCAGGTCATATGAAAAGGGGTGGTTTTCTCTTAGTAACTTGCACCAAATTAAAGATGGTTCTTGGGCGGACTTCTGGTATGTTAGCCTATATCATTAGAGGTTCAATATAACCTCATCCGCTTAATCCAATCTTTTATCAAAATAATGAGAGAAAAGTATTACCCTTGTTGGTAAAATTCTGATGAGCATTAGTCCAGCGATAAGTAAAATTGAGGCTATGATTTCCCAAATATTCTTATTAATTAGTTGAACTTACAATTTTCTGACAGTTGTATAACCTAAGTATGTGCAAGCTCAAGACTTTGATCCAGATGAACATTGCCATTTTAGCTACAATAAATTTAGTAAAAGAATTCAATCCAAGGTCTGAAAATAAACATTATAAACTGTCATCTAAACTTAATGGGCAATCTTCAGCCAATTGATGTAAGATCTTGGACCCCATCACGCGATTCTTGCAGATTAGCCTGGGCCTGTTTAGCCTTGATTCAAGAGTTTATCTACAGTGTATCTAAGGTTATGTATAACGACAAACTTGGCTCCTCTGCCTGGTTCATATCCTCCTTACCCTTGTGATCCACTCCAAAAATCATGTCATGGGACATAAGACCCTCTGGTTTCATTGGCTCCACCCCCCCAGGGGGCATCAGCCATCAAAAAAGTTCTTGTGAGCTGGGGGTAACTTCTTGGCTGCGATTGCAGTTGTGGACTTGAGACTTGCGCATTAGGTAAATGTTTGTGGAAAGAGGTAATCAGTCCTGAAAGTGAGCGCAATTATGAGCTTGAACCCAGCTATCCTCAGCGGTATCAAACCCCTTTCAAGATACCAGGTACTTGAGCATTCTTTTCACCCAATGAGAGGTAACAGCTCCTCCAACTCCCACTCTAGTTCTCCATCCATGAATAATGACTCAAAAGTCTCTGGAGAAGATCCCTCAAACTGGGTCAACTGACTCTCATGGAAAGTTAAAAATTACATGTTTTCTCTTAGATCCAACTGGTATAAGGCATGGCTCACCATTTTTTGACAATAAGGTAGGGCCCTATCCTCTTTGGTCCCAGCTTCTTGAACGGCTATTTTAAGAAAATCTTGGCGCTCAACGTCACCAGGTATCCCTCCTTATACCCTGTAACTACCCTTCTTCCCATCTGCTTTCTCCTTATAGTTCTTCAAGGCTGCATTCAAATTTATGTTTACCTACTTGTGTACTTTAATGATTATCATGGCAAAGTACCCCATGGGGTCCACCTTGGACCCACAGCTGGGCTCTGTATTTAGAAAGTAGCGTCAGCATAATTACAAAGAATGAAGAACACCCAATCAAGGAGTGAAGGACATTTCTATAACTAAGCTGTTCCGGAGGTGGATGTGAGGCCCATTTCTTGTGGTCAGCTGCCTTGTTGCACCGCAAAAATTGTTTCAAACGTTGTTTGTTCCTTCTTTCTGCCCATCAGACAAGGTGGAAGGTAGTAGAACGACATGGGCAAATTTAAAGAGTCTTTACAACTCCTCCTATAATACAGATATAAACTGTGGCCCGAGGTCACTAATGATCTCCTGGGGTACCCCTAGGGTGGAGAAAATGTGGGAAACAAACAACTTGGACATCTTTGTCATCTTTATTGTGGTGTAACATCTAATAAAATGGGAGAACTTGGTAAACTGGTCTACCACTACCATGATAGAATCATACCCATCAGTGAGGAGTAGTTTTACAACTAAATCAACTGAGAGAGAATTCAAAGTTTCCTCTAATTTCTGGAATGGTACCAACAACCCTGAAAGATGCTGACGATTTGGTTTCATCCTGTTGCAAACAAGGCACTACATGGTATAACTTGTAACCTGAGTAAACTACTCCTCCAGCTATACATACAGTGGAGAAATTTAGGGTTTCTTCTTTCAGAGGGTGCCCTAAAATTATCCTATCATATTGTTACTTGATTCTCTCTAGGCGAAGCGGCCCCGTGGGAACCCATTTGTGTCCCTGGAACAATACCATATCGTCCTTAACATGGTACCTCTTTGTTATAAATTCCTAATCTTAAGCTTATTTGATGTAAATTAAAGCATATTCTGTTGAAAAACTGAGAAAGTATAAAATTTTGAACATACTATACTCCTCTAGATTATCCGAGAAGCAAGAACCAGAATGCATGCAGTGGAGGAAGGCTGGTTTGATACAAATTTCCCTGAGAGAACCACCAGGTGAGTGTTATGCAACTTGACTTATTTGGGGTCAGGAGCTAACGCAGGGTTACAGCTCAAAGCATTAACTAAACCATTATCCCTGCCTTTAGTAAACTCATATGAGAACATAAATTGTGCAAGGGTCTCATGCCAGCGAGTTTGTTGGGGGGTCAGGACATGAGGAGATCAATAATACATCAGAGCCCAGTGGTCAGTAAAAAACTTGGAATGATCAGGAAGAACCATGAAGATGATGTCAACAATAGGTTGGTGCTTTCGCTGCCACTAGTAGTTATTTGTCATAAGAGCTTAAATAAACTCAGGTAAGTACATTTTACGTGGAAAATATCCTACAGGATGTTTAACTCCATCATTGCCCACCTGTAATTAGAGCCGCAGTAGTAGCAAAGATGGAGGAATCGCTACCCACTATAAACTCCATATTAGGATCCGCGTGGTGAAGAACTGACTTAAAGAGTAAAGTGCACTTCACAACCTGGGATCTATCCCCCAGTGTAGAGAAATTGAAGAGTTTTTGGCCCTCTGGCTTTATACAAGGCCTCCTCCACTTCTGAAAATTTGGAATGAGCTTTTTAAGGAAGGTGAAAGTCCCCAAATAGCTCCTTAATTATTGTACTGCGGTGGGCGTAGCCAATCCCAAATAGCCTTCTCCTTGTCTGGAGTGATAATGTGTCATTTATCAAAACGATGTTGCCCAAAAAGGTGACTTGGGACATAAAAACTCACACTGATAACCTACAGCGTCAAGTTAGCTGCTCTAAAATGATCCGCTACTTGCTGCAGTTGAATCTCATGAGATGCTTGATCTGGGGGAAACCCAGTATGTCATCAATATAGGCCACAGCGCATACAACCAACAAGCTGTCCAACGCTGCATCAATATAATGTTGAAAAACTTCTAGTGCATTCTTAAGCTCAAATGGCAGGACCCAGAATTAGAAAATCCCCTATCTGGTCCAGAATGCAGTGAGCCAGTCCTGCCCCTATTTAATACATATCTAGTTAAAGGCGTTCAACTAATCCAGTTTGTATACTCAAGATCTCTCTACATAGCGAGCAATCTGTGCCTCAATTAGAGAAGGATGCATATCAGGTATGGTCACATTAATCATGTTACCATATTCTACGAAAATCCATATATTACATATGCTTTTTCCACAAAGAGCAATGTTGAGCATACCAGACTTGTACTCTGAAAGATGGTTCCGTTTGTAAGTTTTTCTGTAATTTAAACATCTAATGCTGCCTCTTCCCACAGAGTCAAAGGGTAAATTTGGGATGAAATGCGAACCAGGGTAACTTCTAGATTAAAATCACAATAAAACTCTAGTTTTTCTGGTAAATTATTTGGTGGAACTGCATCAAATGAAGGCTCCAGTCCCTCTAAACAGTAGTTAGGGGCTTTGTGATTGGGCTTCAGCAGAGGCTCAAGACCAAGCTTATGGACATAGGGCCACTGCGACTAGTTGCTCATAGTGCTACTGTCCAACATGGAAATTAGTAGTTCATGATTAACCACAAGGATAAAGTTAAATATTGGCCTTCAGATGTTTTTGTTATCAAATTTACGCCACCAACTTACTCACAGGATAGTTGGGTACAGCAGGTATTCAACTGTCAAGAAATGGTCACTAAAGTGGAACATACTAATTTGATAATCAAACAATCTCTGAACCTTCAAGGTGTTAATACTCTGGGAGGCCCCTGGCCAACCATACCACCAGAAGGTAGAGTAAACCAAGGTTGTCAATTAGGTCCAGATTAATAAATTTTTCCAAGGCATTAGTATCAAATAAAATCGTTTACCTAAGCTTCCTTGAAAAGGAAAATAGCAGAAAGCAAAAAACGCTAAATATTCAATAAGGTGAATCAATGCAAGTAAGCCAAAATTAGGATCAGCTTTAGGCATAATAATGTCACCAGGATATGTTTTCCCATCAAAAAATGGTGAGACATATTTAGCCAGACGTATGACTGATGGGACATACCCAGAAGCTTTTTACAAAAAGCACAACTACCTTTATAAACATTTAATATAATTCTTTCCAACTACTGAGTGTGGCGAATCATACTGGAGATCAGCCAAGGTTTCTCAGGGGTGAAATGGTAAACAGGATTAGGTTTTAAATGGCCCCACAAGAACTTATAAAAGATTTGTTAGTATATATGTATTTCCTTGTTAAAAACGGCATCTTTGTGTTACAAAAGCATCATTTTCACTTTGGTAGCTATTGGACATTATTTTTATTGCTATTAAGCCTTAATGCCCTGCTGCTGATGGTTCACCTCAATCTGTGGAATGAGGTCTGAAATGTAAAACTTATCAGATGATAAATGATTAAAAACAGTTGGGGCTAGACCCCTGACAAACTATAAATTTTCCAAGTACAAAGACATGGCTCCTGAGGTGCTGCCATTTTTAAAAGAAAATTTTACTTTCAAAGGGCGTTATTTATAGGGGTGGGTAGAGGTAAAACAACTCTAGTGAAATGACTATAGAACTTTAAAAAACCTTGAGGTTAGACCCCTGCTGACCCTTGAGTTTCCTTAACAGCTAATGTGTGGCACTGGAAGATGACGCTATTTTCAAAAAGTGAATCAAGCTTTTTAAGGGCAGTATTTATAGGTGTAATCGTAGGTGAAACAACTCCAGCAATTTTTTAAAAGATTTAATTAAAATACAGGTGTAATACCCTGGAGACCCTCCAGTGCTCCCAAAAAGGATGAAATGGACTTAAATGAAGTCTCCTTTTTAAGGGGAATTTTTGGGCCACCAGGGAGGAATTATTGGTGGCACAATCATCTGAAGGCTGGGTTTTGAAGTTAGAAGTTTTGGACAAGATGGTTTCCATTAAAGTAAATTAAAATAAAGTAAATAAATTAGGAGCTATAATGGGAAGTATTTTATTTAGAATAAGTTGGCATTATTATTAGTGCTTCAAAATATAAGGATAGGAATAGGGATTATAAGGATAGGAATAGGGATATTTTAGGTAGTGTCATGGGACCTGTAGGAAAGTCCCAATGCTAGGATATGTGGGAATAGCTAAAGGGTGGTTAGAGATTATATAATGAATAGGATTTGTCCATTTCCCTAAATTCAGCATAATTTGGGCAAAGCCCTAAATCTGGTATTCTGGTTGAATTGAGCTCCATTATCAAATTATTGGGTCATCTGCAAATTATGCCCTTTTTATAATTATATCAAATTCCCCCTGGACAAGGCTTTCACCTAATCCAGGGAGAATCCCAACAACGCCCTCCCCAAGCCTTGTCCTAGGGGAGTAAATTGTGACCTGAAGGTTATAGTAAAATGGAGGACTCAAGATTAAGGGTGTACAGAACCCAGTACTTGATGCAGTCCAGGTCAGAGATGCTGGTGCGGAGTTGTGGAAGTATAACTTGATTCAGTTGGCCAAGGTGTGGTTTAATTCAGAGGGGATCATGAGGCTGAAGATATTGGTGACCACAATGTCTAGGTTCTTGTGGTGGTGCTGGATGGTGTTGGTGAAGAACACCTCAATGTTTTTGAGGTCACAGTACATGGAAATATGGAATGGTTTGTTCCATTTTTTTATTATGCTCATGCCACTCCAGGTCCTTCTGTTTGAGGTGCCACAAGAGTATGGGGATGGCTTTGTCAGGGCTCAAACGGAGAAGCTCAAACACCTCATCTGCCCCAGTTTTGTAAAGCTTATAGGGGGCATGCCTACATATGGCTGTCAAGTGCCCACTGAGACCAGATGGCAGACGGAAGGTGGCCAGCTCTTTTGGGTACCATCTTGTAAATCTGCTTGACAATGGAATCCTGGAGGGCAATAGTGTGCTTGTTGGTTTTGAGGTTGAGAGGGAGTTTGAAGTGAACCTCCTTGCTCTTGTACATGTTCTCCTTGCCAACCCACTTCAGATGCGGTCCAAACATGCCACTGAGCACCTCGTGGCAAAGCCCATCATGCCCAAAACAGACGATCTGCAAATAAACTTGGGCAGCAGCTGATAGGATAGGCTGAAATGTTGGCAGTTTTTTTCAGGATTGGCAATCATTTTTGTAATGTCAGTCCAGATCACTGGAGGGGAGCTGTCAAAGTTGGAAAGTGGTAGCGTTGCCAAAAAGGAGTCATTGAGCTTCGCTTTTTCTTGGCTCTCATTTTTGTTGGGATTGTCACTATCCGAATATGAGGGCTGATTCAGGTAATCCAAAAATTTTGCTTTAGTGATTTGTAGCCCAATTCTGGGAGAGGCGCTGTTAAAAGTCAGAAAGTGATAGGATTGTTGGAAAGGGTTTATCGAGCTTCGCTTTTTCAGGACTTACATTTTCATAGGGATCAGCGCTATCCCCATCTGAGAGCTGAGCCAGGTAATGTTGATACTTATATTTAGTAATATCTGGTCCGATTTTTTGAGGGGCGCCATCAAAGTTGGAAAGCGGTAGCATTGCAGGAAGAAAATCATTAAGCTTATTCCTAATAATGCGAAGGTAAGTCCAAGTATTTTGCCTAGCGTTCAAATTACATCGATGCATCGATTGTTTTTGGGGCTTCCCAAAAATTCTTACAGCTTGCTGCCTGCATCAATTTCAGAAGCTAATTCTCGACTTGTTGGCCCAACCTGATTGGTCCTATTGCTCATATGATGCTCATCTGAATTTGTTTGGCACTTTTAGTTCCAAACACTCAATAAAATTTATTCTGATTTCTTTCACAAAATCAGAGTGGGAAATGACGTCATTGCGGAGAATTGGGTATTGGTCGCCTAAATAAATATTATTGTTGGTATTCAAATCATTTTTTGTTTTTTTTTATTCTGAGCATTCAAATTTGTTTAATCTTTGCTCCTTTACTGAAGTATAAGCATCCATTTGGTCAGCTTCTTTTTATATTGCTTTGCTTTAGTAAGAAATTTAAAGAGTTTCTCCTCATAATGGAAAAAACCATCCTATAGGCCAGTAGCCATTTCTCTGTGTGATATTTTTCCAAGCATCTCTTTGGTTATTGTCCCATTCTTCCTTGCTATATTTTGCTTACTGCATATAATAAAATATTGCCTTTTACAATCTCTTCACTTTATGATGTTGGCTATATTGCTCTTTTTTATCTATTTCAATTATTTTATGCATATACAATAAATTGAGTAAGGGCTTGAGTTGGTATGATGTTTTAAACTGTATAAGACCTTCTTATCTAGGACATGTAAAGCTTTTCTTGGAAAAATCAATTCCCACTGTGATTGCATCCCAGCCATTCCAGTGTAGATATGCTAAAAGGTCAGGGTCCATAGTATCTACTGAGGATTGATAACTCTTATCGTCCAAGGTTGAGGCTATATACTCAGGGTGCAACTCAGAAGCAACCTGGCAGGGAGAACCATCTTGTTGGGCTGCCAAAGAGGAATCATTGGCAGCATGATCATCTGAAGGCCGGGCTTTGAAGTTAGCAGCCTTGAACAAGATGGTTTCCATTAAAGTAAATTAAAATAAAGTAAATAAAATAGGAGCTCTGATGGGAAGTATTTTATTTAGAATAATCTAGCACTATTTATAGCGCTTCAAAATATAAGGATAGGAATAGGGATTATAAGGATAGGAATAGGGATATTTAAGGGTTATGTCATGGGACCTGTAGGAAAGTCCCAATGCTAGGATATGTGGGAATAGATAAAGAGTGGATAGAGATTAGTAAATGAATAGGAAATGTACATTTTCCCTGAATTCAGCATAATTCAGGCAAAGCCCCAAATTTGGTATTCTGATTGAATCTAAACTCCATTCTCAAATTATTGGGCCATCTGCAAATTATGCCCTTTTTATAATTATATCAATTTTCCCCCTGGACAAGGCTTACACCTAATCCAGGGAGAATCCTGACAGGAATCTATGTCCCCAAGGGCGGTATTTATAGAGGTCCCTGTTGGTTAAATATCTGCACCTAAAATAAATAACTCATCTTCAGTTAGGGCGGGAATTACAAAAAAGGGAATTAATAATGGGATCAGAGGAGGTAAGTGGAGCCCGCCATACCTGAGTGTCCTGTGATAGAATATTATGCTTCTTTTCTGAAAATGACATTCTGAAGACGTCAAAACTTAATAGGGCCTGGACCTGACCAAAAGATATATAAAACAAACCCCTAAAGGCAAAAACTGACTGGGTGTACAGAACTATGGAAGGTTTAAAAATGAAGGAAACTTGGCTGTCCCACTTCCAGAAGGAGTTACAGACCTTCTATCGCTAGTCAAAGTTTTGAGTGAAACCCAACGCAACCAAACCATGACCTAAGTGGTCAAGTGAGGATGGGTTTACTAAAATTTAATAATGCTCTTGAAAAAATTATACCCAGGGTAACAGCACCTTAGTTGGTCTAAAACCACCAAGTACTTGTTGAAGAGTAGAAGCCCCCAAACGGGAAGTAAAGAGAAACGCAAAGCTGTTACACCAAAGTATATGATAACGCCGTGGTGTGAAAACTAGTGCTCACAGCAATTAATTAATGCACTTGATCACAGCGAGGAAGAAATCCCACACAAAAACTCTCCTCAGTTATAAAAATAAGGCTTGTCGTCTAATGTAAGCTGAGTGTCTCTACTCTACATGAACAAGTAATAACCATTTTATATTAGAACCACTCTAATATGGTGCTAACCCCTTAATAGTACTCAAGAAAAACTCCTAAAAAAACCCCAGGATGAGGTAACCCTTGAGGTCAGAAAAAGGTAACATGTGATTGTAAATATATAAAAAGCAGCCTTTTTCTAAAGGGAAGAGACAACAAACAGAGATATTGGTCAAGAAAAACGCCTTTAAGGACAATTGGAATATGACCTCTACAAATTTTGCAGCATGATACGAATTCTGGCCAATAGAATAACTACCTCAGCTGGTAGTTCTATAACTCGTGTATGTGCAAATCTAAGACTTTGATACCAGCTGAACATTGCCATTTTAGTTGCAATATGTTTTGTAAATAAAACCAATCCACGTTCTGAAATTAAATGTAATGAACCATCATCATTCAACTATAATGGGTAAGCCTTAACCTCATTAATGTCTCATCTTGGACCCCATCATGCAATTTTTGGGATAAACCTGGGCCTGCTTGGACATGACATAGCGTTTATCTGCGGTGTATCTAAGGTCATTGAGGGCGTCCAAATTGACTCCTTTGTCTGGCTCATCTCCTTCTTATCCTACAATTAACTCCCTAAATTAATTCATGGGACATGACAGTCAGTACCAAAATCATGAATTTTCCTAAGAAAACTAGCTAAAAAATAAAGAATCTCAAGTTCTAACTGAGATGGGACAGAAACTATTTTAACATATGTGCTCAGGACAACCTTAAAAGTTACAGGTTGTTTGGACGGGGCATGCAAATATTATAAAAAAAATGACCCAGATATTCTATTGTGACAATACATCCCTCGTTACATATAACCAAGTCGACGCACTGTACCTTAAGTCCTTCCCTAGGTCTCAGTTTTGTGAGGGTAATGTTGAAAAAAGCTCAACTAAAACGGTAGGTCCTCACCCCATTAAAAAACCTTTCCAAAACCACAGATACATTATTATTATACTGTTAATAAATCTATAGATGGCCAGAAAATAATTAACTCCTCACAACACCAAAAACAATCAATATTCTTAGGAGATTATAAAGCTCTTTTTATAGTATCAACCATCTAAAAAATAGAAGAGGTACCTTTTTATCTCAAGGTCTCTAAAATAATTTTTCAGACTGATAATGATAAAGCCATAAGTGCCACAGTATGAATACCACTGAAATGAGAATACAGCCAACGTTATAAATGGCGCTCCTGAAGGAGCCCTTATATACCTTTAGGTTCTCAGCCAATGGCAGCCAAATTACAATTACTTTATGCAGAGTTAGTTTCCCTTTTTGATTTACTTTGTATAACGAGAGAGTTACCAGATAAGGAAATTATATTCTTATAAACTTGCAATTTGTGTCACAGAAGATGCCATAATGACAGGCGCAAGAGCCATGGGAGCCACAGGAGCCAAGATAGAAACAATACAGGTATATTAAGCTATAAAACACCACAATTCTCACATTAAAATATTGAAAACACTTGGGAAGATCAACTAGATTCAGTGCTCCAGACTAAAATAACCCTGAATAAACTTGAGAATACACATATATTTTTGCATAAGGCTTAAATTCATATCTTATTTTCTAATTTTTACACCCTGAATTTCCCATTTACTATGCTCATTATTATTTGTAAACCTTTAAAAGAATCTCTTCTTCGTTGTTAAAATAACATAATTGTCTAACTTGCAAAATAATTGCTTAAAAAGGTTTGGACTTAGCCAATTTACCAGAAGAGGTTGAAAGGAGTACTTAGAGCTTTGGAACAACCATTTTGTAGTTTGTTTTAAGGATTAACAGGCTGAAAGCGCTTGAAAACATGATTAAAACTTCATTTAACTGAGATTGAGACTTTCCAAATTTTAGTGACATACCCTGTGAACAAAAAATAATTCATAGCTACTGGGATAACCATTTATATAAAACCCCTGAGAAAGTGAGCCATTTTCTATAGGAAGTATCTAAGATTCCACAACAATATATTATTCTGCATGGTGCAATCATTTTAGTACTTTTTTAAATTAATCTGGTGAACAAGAAGTATGAAAATATTGATTGAACAACATTGTGACCACTCCATGGGCCAATCTATAAAGGCACCATTGTCAGATACTATTGTTGTGAAAAATAGTAAGAATATTAAATAATCAAATCCTACAAGGGAGTCGACGCCTAACCAGAAAGTGGGTAAAAGAAATTCTTTTATTAACTATACGGAAAATGGTAGTTGGTAAGGCCTGACTCGATAATAAGAAAGTTCCAATGGACCAACTTAAGCCTAAAGTATCCCAAGACAAACTCCTGGCTAGTCAAAGCAGAGAGTTATCTGAGTGTTGGACGATTACTACATCGAGAGACTACAAGGCAGTAAAATAAGCCATACCCTCAAAAAGGTCCCTTTTTGGAATTAGTCTGATGATTCACTTAAATGATACCCAGTCTCATCTTATTTGGGATATTCACACCATATTTTTCACCTTCAAAAGCTACGCTACAAAAGGCATCATGAACCTAGAAGCAGTATCCAATGAACAGCTTTGATTCAGTAAACCCCCTTTATAAATATATTAGTAGTTTCTCATATGGTGATTATATCGTTTATAATTGACATATAAAAACCCCTAAGCTATTTTCTTATAAAGTTACGCCATTTATATTATTATCTTATTTAGGTATCTTTGTTTTGATTAGTTCTTTTTGCGCATCTTACCATAGTAAGGATACTCTAGTTGAAGGGACCTAAGCGTGACTTGGAGCCCTCTAAATTTATATAAAAATACTTACTGTGAGTCTTAGGCGGCTACAAGTATTGACTATTGGACTTCTTGGTCACAGAACCGTTGAGCTACAAAAAATGGAAACCCTACAACCTTTTAAAACCATCTTTCCCGTAGTGCTGGTATGTTGGTAGTTTCAAAACTTACAACAGGGGTAATTTGTTATTAGTTTTCATAAATATGGCACCTAACCTTGTGGGTTTGGATGCCTCAGGGCTATCCCTGGAACATCGGTGAGCTAACTGTCCCAATTGGTGTCTTTAAGCTTCTAAAAAGGGGTCCCTCCAAAGTACAGGTGGCATTCTTGTTACTAGAGGTCTGTGAGTATTCATCATAGGGCTGATTATGGTGGAAATGTGGCGTTTTTTCTGTTTGGCGTGGCTGAGATCTTTCTAGCATATCTTACAAACTACCTCCTATGCCGGCTAAAGCTTTCAACATACTTCTAAATTTTATTTTGGGGAAGGCCGACCATGGGACTGACACTTCCAATAAACTCCAATTACAAAACACCAAAAATTCAAGGGGCACCCCAGAGTAGCTGGAGCTACTCCTGTTGCCAGCGGGACTGCCAGTAGAAGTAAGAGGGGGAGTGACAGGGGAGGCCTGGTACAAAACTGAACAAAAATGAAGGAAAGGATTTGAAGAGAGGAACCAGATGGGGAACCAGGATGACACCAACTGGCGTTGGCGGGATGGCAGGTGGCCAAACAACCAATTTTGAAAGTGCTCCATAAGGTGGGATTGGAAGCGATGCCAGCTTCACGTAGGGCTGGGGTAGTGCCATAGAGTGCATCAAGGACAATGGTGTGTATCGTCCATAGTGCTATTGCAAAAATTAAGGCGCAGAGCCATGGGTGAATAGGGGAGGTCGTGGAAAATGCGAAGTTGTTTTTGGACAGGCTGAAAACCTGCTCAATCTCCTTGCAAAAGAGGCGCATAACATCCTGACAAATTGCCTGTAAAGCGGGCAATCTTTCAAGCGAGGGACTAAAGATCTGTATTGATTGCATAAAACGCATGAAGTTTGAGAGGCATTGGACCTCTCAGCTGTGCGTTACACTTATCTCAGGCATCTCAACACATGGGCGCGAATTTCGGGCTGTAAAAATAGGATGGTGTGTGTACCACCAAATGTCCTTCTGGGTCTCCAAAGCACACGTCATGTCAAGCTTGTCAAGTTAGTCCACACGGGCAATGATGTGGGGAAGTTGGGGTACTAGGTTGTTTAAAACGACTTGCCCATGGACTTCTTGTTTGAAACGGGGAGTAGGGTGACCCTCTGGGAGGTGTGACCATGGATGCTGGATCTCCACTCAGCGCTCCTCATGGAGAGGAGAACTTGTTTGAAGTGGGGCGACATCCCATGCAGGCCCACAGCAGTGAATGCGAGGCAAGATAGTTTAGCAGAGAATGTGTATGGGTAGGATTGCTGAGGCCCAGGGCACGGGAAAATTGGAGCAGGCCACGCGTGACCAGTGTTGGGCTGGTAGTGTGGGGTTGGTGATTGCAGTGATCCAAGTGCCAAGTATTTTGGCGGCATGAGCCATAAAATTAAGAAGACATAGACCACAATTATGGCGAGGGCCAAACATGACATCCAGGTGCACTAGCGGTGGGCGCCCTAACCAAAGCCACCCTTTTAGTGGGGTGTACAAAGATGTGAAGAAAGAGGGGGAAAAGGAGATAGCATGGGCCACAAACCAGACTTTGGACAGGAGCATAGAGTTGACAAGCACAACCTGGCTTGGGAGGGTAGTCTCGTGGCTCTGAGAAGAGATGCTCTTTGTGACATTGTCTAGAATATGGTGCTCCATCATCGACAAGGCATACCCTCCCTCCTCCAGCCACACTCCCAAATTGCGTACAGGACCAGCAGTGGGTCTTGGCACGAAAGGGAGCACAAATGGGGTGGTATGGGGTGACAGGGAAAGTGAACCTGTGAGCTAGCTGCTGAAGCAGTTAGATAACGGGGTGCTGGTGACCAGCTGGCTTGATACTAGCTGAGGAGAATGATTTCGGTTTTGAAGGCATTAAGTGAGGTGTTACTGACCCCGGAGTATCCCTGGATAGATACCTCCAGAGCGCGTGCAACATAGTTGTTTGACACCCCAACCACACCGTCGTCAACAAATGCCATCATCTTTACTGGTGCTTGGCCTTGCACATGGACACCAGTAAGGCGGGCATTCACATTGCATAGAAATGGGTCGATGCTGAAGTTGTACAAGAGTGGGCTTATAGGTCCCCTTGGCGGAGGCCCCTTTGAGGGCGAACTACATCAATGAGGAAGTCAGGGCCACGCACAGCCATTGTGGCGGATTCCATAAGCAACATCACCCAATTAATGAACCGACGGGTAAGGTGGAACTTGTGGATGCAGGCTTTGAGGTAATACCAGTTGACCCGATTATAATAACTTCTGCTGTTCTAAGAAAACAAGTGCTCCTGTAGCCGTGGATTGGCAGACTATGGCTACAGTGTGTATGTTGTTTCACATAGAGTTCCTGGAAATGAAGTCAAATTGCTCAGAGGATATATATCAGAGGCAACTTTCCCTAGGCAGTTGACCATAATTTTAGTAAATGATTTAGTATCTGTGTTAGTCAATGATATGGGGCGCCAGTTGGCCAAGTCCAGTTTATCCCTTTTTTATACAGCGTGATTTTGTACTCCTCCTGGCCCCCAGGAAGGAGGCGCGTTTCTAACAGACACTGGTTCATTGAAGCTAGCAACAAAGAGGAGAAATAAATGAAATATCTCTTATACAACTCATATGGAATCCCATCTGGACCTGGGAATTTTCTGTACTGTGCACCACAAATGGTATACCAGAGTTTGTCCCAAAAATTAAATTCATCAACTATGGGTAACCGGAAACAGTGCTGATATGTGCACTATTGAGAAACTCATCAATTTCAGCCAGTTCAACTGGATTAGAGTGATACAATTCAGAGTAATAGTTTTGAACTTTGATTTCCACTTTAACTTGAGTCTCTGCGACGAAGTGGTATGACTGCCTCACATGTGTGCAGGCTAAGCTCTGTCACAGTGCGAAGAATTTTCAGGAAAAATAGGTGGAGCACTGTTGCCCACCATTAAATTTTTTGCCTTTAACTGAACATAAGTGCGATGTTTTTGTTGCCTTACCAGTGCGTATAGATGAGCAGATACTTCTGCCCACTAGTGACCCCAAGCCAGATGTAGCCTATAGCTGGGACATAAGACTCCAGGCGGTCCACTTCTGCAAGCATGCGCTTAATGACCATGAAGGCAGCCTGAGAGTGACGCAATGAGAGGTGGTATGCCTGTCAGATGGAGTCTGCTTTAAAGGTTGACCAAGTAGTAAGTGGGCCACCACAGAACGGTGTGGCGAACTCCGTTAAGAAGAGTTTGGTGTCCACCCTTGAGGAAAGCCTGGGAGATGCAATCTTGGCTGGATTAAGTCTACACCACTTTGGCACCTGTGACGCTGGGTTCAACAAAGAGATGGAATTTGACACAAAACTGTGGCAGAGAAATCAATTTTTGTCATCATAAAGTGTGCACCCTGAGACCAAAAGTTCAACGGGGAAAGAATAAGGTCAATTCAGGACAACGACCTCAGCTGACCATTGTGCACATGGGGATGGGACATGTTGGGAGCAGCAGTGCATGTGTGGGATCGTATCAAAGAGCCCCAAAGTGGCTTTTAGAATGTGTAGTTTGACATGCCCTTGTGGTGTAGGGGTAGGTGTAGAAGGCCAGTGGACGTTGGCTGGGTTGGACCAGCAGTTCATGTCACCCACTACAAATGGGTCAGATTTAAGTGAAGGTGAAGTTATGGCCGAGAGAAATTCCTGGTGAGCCCGTGCAGAGGCCAGGGCATAAATATTTTAATGATAGTATGCACTTTGTCATTCCACAAAAAGGACACTACAAGCACATGGCCATCGAGGTACAGATTTTTAGAAATAAACTTAAAACTACTGGTCACACATATAACCACCCCACAGTGCGAAGACCAAAAGGAAAGGGAGGAGAGGAGCATGGTTGCCCATGTTTCCTCAGCACCATGTGGGCAGTGGGTTTCCTGAATGGCCAGGATGTCCACTGACTAATTATTTTTTTGATAAACTCAGTTTCATAGCCCAGGATGGCAAGGCCTTAAGTCCAGCGATGTTCAAAGTCCCTATTGTGAAGGCTCCCCATCACACCTTAGGTGCAATGGGCAGGGCCCCCTTTCCCTTCGTCCGCCTCTTTTGCAGTACTCTCCTTGATGGCACCATTTGTGGTCTGTGCTACCAAGTAAGAGGTCCTAAGGGTTTCCTTTATATTGGATATAGTATCATTTTGGTGGTTTTTGTAGGTTTATTTCAAGTTTTCCGAATAGTGTGCTCCTGTGGTGCATCATTGGAGGTCAACAAAAACTCAGGAGGGAAGTGGGTGGTAGAATTATTTTTGATCGGTGCTTAGTAATGTTACTCAGGTAAATCTGACTCATGCCATCTGGTCTGCAGGTTGGTTGACATAATCTGATTTGTGAGCTGATTCTCAAACCGCCTCAGTTGCAAATGTCCGATGTTATCCTGGTTCTAGGCAGGCAGGATCACAGATGCGGCTGTAGCTGCTGCCTGGCTGCTTCTCTATGGGCCTTTTTGGCCTTCTTGCGCTCCTTTGGGGACACAGGTTTAACCTGAATGTAACAACCCTGCGCACCCCATGGAAAGTGGCATCAGTGTCAATGGCAGATTCATAATGGGAGTCTGTGCTGCCCATTGCATCATGGAGGCTTCATTTTGAGTGATGCCCTCTCTGGAAGGACATGTTTGCGCCTTGTGGCCAAAAGTGTGACAAAAGGTGCAGATAGGGGGCACGTAATCCACTGTGATGTGGAATGGGAGGAGTTCCTGCCCATCAATATTCAAAACTGTGATGTGGGAAATTTGGGTAAAATCTTCCATGATGACCTTGGTTGGGGTGATCACTGCAATTGCTTTGCCTGTGCACAGGTCCAGAATAAGCGTAAAGCATTCCATCTCGAAGTAGTGAAGTTCCACATAGCTTTTAAGCCCAACCATGAGGTGGTGCTCCAGCACTGTGCGCTTTATCATTGTGGGAAGAAAGTTGAAGGTGACAAAAATTTGGTTCTATTTATTCCACCAAGTGCGCTTTGTCTCAATTACTCATTGACCATCTGGGAGGTCTACCACCACATGTACCTGTTCAGCTTTGTCAGCTGCTTGTTTAATCTCAAACCCAAGATCCAAACAACTGCAGATCATAGAGTGTGGTGCAACATATACTGCACCCGGGACTGTTTTGTGGACATTTTCACATAACTTTTTCCCAAAGCGTCATTTGGTTAAAATCCAATAAAACTTTAACCCCATGGTCCATTGATGACAGGGGCTGTGAATGCGGAGTTTTGATGATCTGGTTGCATTTCGCTTGCCAGGCTAAAATATCTGGGGAAATACTCAATGCCAGTTTCTTATTTTTATTTAGGCCACTGTTGTTGCTGGGGCGTTTACAAACTTTGGACTGTTCAAAGCCCAATCCTGTGCTCTATACTTTGCTAGGCCTACTGATACCTGACATTGGGTGCACACTAATCTCTTAAAAGAGGTAATCAAACTTATTTAGTCTTGAATCAAATTTGTTGCAATTTATGAATTCAACGAGAGAAAAAAGTTTTATGTTGTCAACATGATAAATACTACTATCCTTATCTTTTGCATAGTGATATGGGATTTTCATAAACCCAAAGTGTAGGGTCACAGGGGTTTTAACCTTGTAAAGAGAACACAAAAAATAAATAGACAGATATCAGTTTTTATTATTAAAAATATAGAAATATAAACTCTCTATTTTTGTTAGGGTTTTAGGTCTTAATAACTAGAGTGAAACAAACGGCACAAAAGTTTTGAAGCTACTAGATGGTGAGATCCTACAAATATTGGTAGAGCTGTTCAGGGAATAGTTTACATACTAGTGTTGAAAGCAAATTATCATGGTGGGGGTTATTTGATGGACTTTTAAAACATTTCTATTATGGACATTACTGGTGAGATAATTCAGGGTTAGCCGCTCCTCAAATCCTTGAAGGAGTTTGTTGCAATTGGGTACTTTGGCTTCAATTGCGGTTGGCACAGATAATAAACACTAATGATTAGGAAATATGTTTGAAGAAAGATACCTAAGGATATGGGGTAATATCTGAACTAGTCACAAAAATCTTTTAATTAAAGATAATAAGCACACCGTAGTATGAAATAATAACATTGTCTATGGGGCCACGGGTTATAATCCTTATTGGTGTAGTTTTTGGTTAGATACAGTACAAACAAATAATCTTTATAATTAAAAATCCCTACTAGATATGCTCGCTCTTTTCCAGTGTTCTCATTGGTGAAACTAAGCAGCCCTTGAGAATTGCAGCATAGCTGCATAAATTCAATATAGGTCAAGTAATGAATGCCTAGGGCTTGAGGCATTTACATTAAGGTAGAGCTCACCAATTACAACTGTGACTCTGGAAAGTACCCAAATTATTAATATTAGATCTATTAATGACTAGTTTACCAGCGCAGGATAAAGTAGTTACTAAAATTATATAATAGGTGATATGAAAACCAGGGTCGCATTTAAGTACTGATTTATTAGGGTATTGAGAGTTGCTTTGTTGGGGAGTAAGGGTTCAATCTATAAAAAAATTAAAATTATTGGGAAGCTGTGTCAAGGTATTGATAGTAATTTAGAACTGACTGACAACTAGATATAAAAATGTGAGCGGGGTAAAAGTAAGCTAAAGTAGGATATTTTTTATAACAATATTGGCGTATTGTAAACTGATTGCAGCCTTCTTTTACATATTACTTAAATAGAAAGTTAAATAGGTAAAGTATTTATATATGGTTAAACTTTAATAATCTCAACATCCTTATATCTGACCAAACAAATAACAAAACGAGCGGGGGTTAGAAAAGATGTATTGAGAAGCCAGGGCCATAAGTCCAGTACTTGCTTGCTGACCCGTTATATGCTCTACCTGGTTATTTGAGCTTTCACCAGTAAGGCAGGGGCTGACAGATTGACTCAGAGGTCCTTTCAGTGATGTGTAATTCTACAACACTCTAGCAGTGTACTTAAACTGAATTGCAAACAGTTGTTGCTAGTTGCTATCTTAGCTAAAAGTACAAAACCAAGGGCAATGTGTTGCCTTTTCAAATTTATCATGTAAGATTAGGTGTTTGTCAAGTACAACTTAATTAATTTTCAGCCGAGATAAATAGCACTAGATTCAATGAGGAGACCCTATTTTTATGGAGTAGCAGAATAATTTTTACCATATAGACCCTCATGGGTTTATGATCAATATCCATTCCCTCAAGGGCTTGATGGTTAGGTGCCATAGTAAAGCTCCATCCAGAATGGAACGGAATCCCAAATAAATGCTTTAATTTTACTAGATATTTTCAAGGTGCAACAGCATTGTTTTAATAAACTAATTGAGATAATGATTTCTTGCTCAGATTTGAATAATTAAAAATGGTTGAGATTTGGACTCTGCATGGGTTGATTTCCAAGGTCCTCCTGTAACATGGGCCGCGTGGTCACATTAACTACATCATTAACAGTTATGTAGCGTAAGATTAGGGACTGACAACATAATTGCTATAGGATATATCAGCGGATTTAATGCTGTTGTATGAACTAAGCGTTGTAGTCTAGTAAGAAAAAAAATCATTTTCTCAGTAATAGTCTCATTTAGCGTTATCACTTAAGTATTCTATGTCAGCTAGATCCTAGATGATGGGAAATCTATATTTCCAGTAGCTGATGAGGCATAACTAGCAGATAATTCATTATCAATTTATTCTGATTCATTAAAAATACCTGAATCTTGCTAATCACACCAGCGAGGCAGCATTATTTATCAAATATATTATTGAAAGTTTCTATACTGTTGGGTTAAGTGTGTAAACTATTTATATTCCGCCATGGCTTTTCTGATACTATAATCTTCAATTAATACCTCATAATGAATACTATGTTTTTTCATAGAGTATTTTTTGTAATAAGCATTAAAAGTAAGGGTGTAGTGGTGATTGTAAATCACTTTTTAGTTATTGTGTTTCTGAAGTTTTAAAACTGGTAGCATGGCCCATTATACTCCTTATATGGGTCACAGGCATGGCAGAATGCTATCTGAGCATTGTGATGACTCAGAACCTTAGCATCAAACCTCACCTAAGCTTAATAGTAAAAGCAGTACCAAAAGCTAAAACTTCACCTTGGTCTAAACAACAATAAAGAATATGTTCTCTCTAAAATAAGTTCTGCACACCCCTATACTGATTAATAACTTTTTTATTATCTTAAGACATACCTATTTCACAAATCTTTAAATTCACAAATTCTTGATTAACGGGGTTTAACAATTTCAAAACATGGCCAGATTGACTTAGTCATTTGTGGATGTAAAAAATGCAGGGTTTTTGCTGGTGCACAGGTTCGCTTAACTGCTAACTCTAGAAATAGATATAGACTGCTAATTGTATGAAGACAACTTGCTTAGTCGAGAATTGAATTAAAAGTAGATTCAGCCCTACTCTGGCAGATAATATTATGACAAGTGATTTCAGCCTCACATCTGTTAATATATAAAGATTCAAGTGACTTAAGCCTCACAATGGCGTTGACACTTAGACAAGAAGTACTTCTTTACAACTTTACCTTGAAGTTTAAACAACTGATAAATAAGTATTTTCAGCTTTAAGGTGTTTATTATTATTAAAATTAGAGAATATTTGTAGGTGATAGTAATGAAGGAAATGTGTTAATGGTAATTGTGGTAACCACGATAGTCTCAGCATGCCTAGCCAATTAAAAGGGATATCTTTTCAATTTTGGGAAATATTCCAGCTGATTTTCATGAAGAATAGCATATTTAAAGTGCCATTCAGATCAGCCAACATGTTTTACCAAACCTGACAATTTCCCACAAGTAATTGCTTTTTTAGCCAACTTTATTATATCTGCGTTGTGGCAACAATCCTCAATGAAGTTAGTAAACATAATTATCATTGTATACAATCCTCTGGAATTTTGATTAACCATTTGGTTGGTTATTATTGCCAAATGGGTGACATAATTAAATTGTTGTCTCAAAGCTTAACTGATAAGCTAAATTAGTATATGATCCAATATTTAAATAAATTAGAGCTTAAATAATTCAAGCTGGATAATGTAATCATAAAAAATTCCCACACATCCCCCATATGACCAAATTATCAGCTAAAAATGACTCTTCCAATCCTTCCCAGCATAAGCGAATCTTGGTTGGTTTATCCAAAATGGACGCAATCTTTTCCTAGCTATGTCATGAACCACCAGAAAAGGTATTCTTTTTAAGTCTCTTCAGAAATAGTGCCCCTAGTCAAAAGGATTTGGTTAATCCCTCCTTGTCCTTCCAGCAACGGTACCTATCCCAGAAGAGGGAACAGGGTTGGCCATTTCTTTAGTTATTTCTCGTTTGTTAGTTCCACATTCTCCTGTTGTTGAGCTTGATTTTTGTCATTACTGGATTCAGATCCATCTGTATTTAATCCAGCAATAGCCCTTGAGCCCAATAAAGTGATTCTTCTTGATTTGGATCAGTTGTTCCTCTTTGAGTTGGCTCTTTTCCCAGAGTTCTGTTCAAAATTTTCAGTTTTATCAACCAACGTTTGCCAGCCAAATTGACAGTTGGTGATGATGATCATGTTGAGCTTCTGTATCAAGAACTTCTTGGGAGATTGACTGAAGCCATCAACCTTTCCATTGCCCCATAACTTTAATCACCATCTCAATTGAGATACCACAACATTACATTCCAGTTCACAGGACAAGTAATTCACATACGGGCCACTCCACTCCCTGCATCTTTAAACTCCACCAATCCTTCCCTTCCACTTTCATGAGGCCTGCAGCTGCCGCCTCCAAGATGCAGTTCATTGCCTGCACAACTACTTTGCGGCTGGGACTATCTGGAAATATCTTTCCCTAATGGCAATTATTGGGGGTATGGTTTGACAGCCTCCCGCACATTCACCTGTTTATTGTTCTCTCATATGGCAAATGTATTTGTGAAGCTCATCGTCAAGCACTCTGGACACACCTTCCTGTGCCTTTGCTAAATAGTGTGAATGAATGGATTTGCCAATTGCACTTTCTTGCATTGCTGTTCCCCCTGCAATCTGGGGTTTCCCATTTTGCTAATCTGGACGTTCCAATCACTCTCCAATTTAACATATTCTCAGAAATTCCCTTGGGTCTAAAAATGTGGTTTCATCTTTCCTATCCCTTGCTAGTATCTGAACCCAGATTGACTTTGGTGGCCTCTTTCACAATATCATCATTCAACCTCCCTTCCCCCAGCGGCGTCAAAGAAGGACTCACTTTGCAGCCTGAGATTGAAAAGAAATATAAATAAAAAAGTAATATTGAATTTATTTATTAGCAAATTTGTTATATTTTATTCATAAATTATAGTAATTAATTAAATTCTTTTTTTCCATTATATATGTCATATTATTTTTTTCAATTCCATTCTTTTAGGAATTTGCTGTGTACTCTATTAATCACGCGACCATCTTAAACATTCTTGATTGCATAGGCATCACATGCCATTTTCATAATAACCTCAAATATTCCCAAACATAAAGCATCTAGCTTATTTTGTGCGACTTAACATATGTGTATCATAAAAGGCTATACGTTCTTCAATGGTGAATTCCCTAAGGGTAGATTGACTCTTGTCATTAGTCTTCTTAGCTTGAACTCATCTTTTAATTGTCATATTGTAAGCATGAGATTGGAGACCCACTATTATGTTTGCAAGCTGATTTAGGTATTTATCTGCACTCATTACCATAGTTGGTTCCATTAATGGGTAGAGATTGGCTCCAATGCTTCCCTACAACTGTACAATAACTCTAATGGCGTTTTTCCTATCACCAAAAGAGAAACTGATGTTGTATGTGAAGGTCACCACGCTTTGATAAGACGCCCAAGACGACGCCTTAACTAATATCAGTTTCCTTAGTGTAGCGGTAAGTGTCCTATTGACTCATTTTGAAAACTCCATTCATTTCAGGTTGATAAGATCAAACACCACCCCTTTGATTCCCATCAGGTCAAAAAGTGGGGAATTATAGATGAGGCGGAATTTTCCCTGTTGTCACTAAGCAAAACTTGGGGACACCCGTGTTAATATACCACCTGCTCCCAGATTCTGGTGGTACTTAGGGCATCAGATCAGCTTAAAGCTCAGGTTTTACCCACCTCATAAGTTGGTCAATTGTTACTATGATGTAACGTACTCCAATCATACTCACACTTAATGTATATAACATCGATTGAGACTGTGTGCCATGCAAATCCTGGCTTTACCAATTAGCAACTCATCATGTTTTTATGCAGCTTGTAGTTGACACTTCATGTATCAGGTGATTTAATGGGCAATATTGTAACACAGGGACTCTCAATAATAGTATTGCCTAATGAGTTTGAGCGTCTTCTTTAATCCACCATGAATGACAACCTTGTGGGCAGCTAAATTATCTCTGTGCATTTTGATGGTTTTGGAATCAAAAGCTTTTTTCATCCAATACTTTGAATAATTGACCGTTGACAAATTTTGTCTTGTCCATTGCCTTTTTCAGTGATTTTTTAAATTTCTACTGGCTCTCTTGTAACTCTCCATGGACCATTTAATTGAATAGGTCATCAGCACGATATTGAACAGCAAGAACGTCTGGTAACCTTGATAAACCTTCAGCGTTCAGATTCTTGTCTCCTGCACAATGTTCACCCTCAAATTCATAGGCCTGCGACTTCAAAGCCCACAGCGCCAGTTACCCTCTGGCTCTTTGATATTATGAAGCCATTGTAGAGAGGCATGTTAGGTCACAGCCTTGAAATGCGTTCCATGGATTTAGACGTGAAATTGCTTGCAAGCATATATATATCTGCAAGACATTCCTCTCTGTGACCGTAAATTTCCTTTTGGTCTTCAACAGAGTTTGAATGACATATGCCACAGGGTGGTCATCTCCATTTTCTTCAACCTGACTTAGGACTGCTCTTATTTCCATCAGCAATACATCAGTTAAATAAAGAACAGTTTCTTTAAATTCAGATATTTCAAAATTGGACTCAATGTCAAATATTACCTCAATTCATTGAATGTGATTTGGGCTTCCTCTTTCCAGATTAATGCCTTCTTAGAATCTTTTAAGAGATGGAAAAGTGGATCAGCTGTTTTTGTGAAAACCTTAATGAATTGTGATAGTAGCCAAACATACCAAGGAAAACTTGAATATTGATAAAGCTATTTTGGGACCAACATCCATTTGATTGCTTCCACCATTTATATTTGAGGCTTTAGTCCCTCTGCGTTAATTACAGATCTCAAGTATTCGTTTACTACTTAAAGAAATGGCATTTTCTTGGCTTAATCCTGAGAACTGAGGAAGCCAGTCACTTGAAAACTTCCTCAAGATGGTGTAGGTGATCTGTGAACATTTAGCTAAAAAATTAATATCATACAGATAGTTAAGGACACAAAACAACTTAAAATTCAACAAAATCACTCCATTGCCTGTTGGAACGTCTCAGGGGCGTTACACAAGCCTTGTGGCATCCTTTTCAGCTGGTAAAATTCCAGTAACGTGATTATGGCACACTTCTCAGTCTTCTGGAGGCATATCTATCTGCTAATAACTAGAGTTCAAGTCCAAGGTAGAGAAAAAGTTGGCTTCTCTTAATTGATACAGCACATTGTCAATTCTAGGAAGGGGATGCAAGTCCTTTTTCATGATTTTGTTCAACCGATGGTAATCAATTATGACTCATTTTGATCTAAAATCTTCTTAAAAACTATTATAGGACTCGCCCATGGACTGGATAACAGTATGAGCATTCTGTGCTCTAGGAGCTTCTCGATTTCTTTGGAAACAACTGCCTTCGCTGCCCTAGACCTCTAAATAGGTACCAGTCAAATCAGTCCAGCTTCTCCTGCATCACCTCAATGCAAAACATTCTTTGATAACCCAAGTTCATGATCGTCTTGTGCAAAAATATCTTGGTATTTTTCAAACAAGGGCAGAACTTTAACTTCTTATCCTCCGTTTATCCAGCTAACCAATTATTTTATATCGTGTGGTTATTCCTGTCAGTTTCCTTTGGCAGACCTAATTCTTCTAATTGTCATGGCTTAATAACAAGATTAAGGCCCCAAATTGTAAGGACAGGGCTGGTCGTCAGGAGGCCAAAAGGGTCAAATTACAAGGCCTTCCTAACCTAAAACATAACCTGGACCAACGCTGGCTACAGGTGAGCTATGCCCAGGTTGGTCCTGGGGATGTGCGTGATTCTTGGCCCAGAATAACAGCCAGGAAGTTAAAACGCACCAGCTACAGTCTCAACGCTGATGGTTCAATTTAGTTACTTGAGGAACTGGGATTCAATACCCTTTTCATTTACAAAATTGTTTATTTGGGATGAGTCAATTTGCAATCAAATACTTGAGTTCAGACAATCTCGAATTACAGAACTCTGGTCAATAGCAGTGTGCGCCTATTGGTTCACCTAGGCTTAGCACAACTTCTGCCGTTTGACAGCTCTCCCCCCTGTATTTAATTATGTTTCCACAAGACCAACTTTCCTCATTGGTCGTCTGGTTTAATAAAAACCCGTTCGTTTTATTCACTATGTGCATTTATTTAGTCCTGTTTGCCGACCTCCAAGAGGTCCAAATTAACCAAATGTGTGCCATCCTTGCCTGGGCTCTTCTGTGCAACGTCCTTATGGGCGGTGCTTTATTTACCTTTTATTCAGCGGTGGGCTCAGTAGCAGTGGTGTGAGCCCTTGCCCATCACTCTACTGGAACTGGAGCGTTGCAGACACACTCCTGATTTTTTTTGACCAACCTAATTTTTGGTCTTGTCAAGACTTATTCTGTAATGAAGGTTTGATTAGTGGTAATCAGGTTCCTTTGCTGTGTACCGTGGTTGGGAAGCTCTTGTCTATAGTGTTATCACTCTGTTCTACGGTGTGCCAGCTTGTTGTTCCTCCTTTTTCTGCTCATGGTGCAACTTCTACCCTTTTAGCGAGTACCTGGTGGTTATGGACTGTTCAAAAGCCCAGTTGTTCGGGTTTCCAAGTTTCCCACCACTTCTTCTCATTATATAAAACACAACCCTGATTCCCCTCCTCCAGGAGTTGAGTGGCTGCGTCGTCTTTTGCCCTGAGCACCTTCCTGGGTGTTTTATGTTTATAAGACTGTGCTGTGGGAGTCCAAGAGTATAGAGAGTTTGAAGCGTTACCCTTGGGCAGGGCAACCCTTTGCCACTGATTCATAGCTTTACCATGGCTCACTTGTGCACCGTGGTGTTGGGCGTTTTATGTGCCCTTATTTTTTTGAATCTCCCTGTGTATCAGGCTTACATGTGTCCCTCATTTCCCAAACGTTGTTTTCCTGTGCCACTTTGGGAGCCCCTGCAATATCACTTGAGTGAGTCAAGTTTCCCTCACTGGCTTCAATCATCTGATTAAAGCTTTTTATAAAAATTTTCTGCCCCAACCTGGAAAGGGCCAGATACTTAGGCCGTCATGGTTTCACCTGTGGCGGCTCCTATAAATATGGGTCCAAAAACTCATGCGCACCTTTGAAAAAGAGGATTCTTATCCTTCCAATCCTTTGTTTTTGGTGGAAATTTTATACGAGCAGGTTTCCAGCCCCAAAACTAAATTAAGTGCCTCAGTTGATTCCGCCACTATGATGTCATCTGAGGCGGCTCCTATAAATATGGCGCACACACCTGTTGATTTTTCCTTGATTGGGGCTTAACTCGCCAATGATTCCCTCCCTGTTTCTGCGGAATTTGAGGATCCAGGCGAATCTAGCCCCAATATTTACTATACAATTTACCTAAAAAAGTTCTCTCTGCACTGCGTTACAATGGTGCCGGTGGGGCAATTGATCAAGGGCCTGGTGGTGATGGCCTTAGATAATAATGTACAACAGGCCACAAGATCAGGTATGGGGTTGTTCTCAACCAAAAACGCGTTCATAATGTGAATTCCTTAAATAAACACGAGCCAAATATCATCTCTTATGGCTCTAGTACGGAACCCATTTCAGTATATCAGATCACCTCAGAGAACCCAAGCTTGACTCCTACCATTATCCGCAGAACACAGGCGGTGGAAAAGGAGTTACTTTTACAATATAAAAAAAACGTTTATGCCACTTATGAAGATATGGTGGGATATGTGGCCTCTGTAGTAAGAGTAGTCAGTTATCCCTCTCCATTTTATGATGCAAAAACTTATCCTGGAAGCATGCTTATGACTGATGAAAATTTTTCTAGTGAATTGTTGGTGTTATCTGCTATGAATAAAGACCATTTTGGATATTTTTGCTGACTGCTACCCATTCAAACCCTTTAAGTAAAATCAACACAATGATTTTGGTGGATACAGGAGCCTCAGAGAGATTTATTGATCAATAACTGGCCGACTACCTTGAGTTGAATTACTTGCCAGGTGGTATGATTAGGGTAGGACTTCTCAATATAGTCCCACGCTGAAGGTTCTGGTGTTAGTGGATTATCAAGATGGCAAGTATCATCTGGCATACCGAGTCTAAACAATCAAAATCTCTTGTACCCCATTATTTTGGGAGTATAGTGGTAGCGAAGAGTTTGAATTCAAGTCCTCTTGAAAGACAATACCATATCATAAACTTTGATGAAATGGTCATGATTTAGTTGTCCTTTTGTCAGATGCAAACTCTTAGAGCGATCTGACCCCACTGACCAAAGATCCGCACTTTAAGTCTTTCTCCGTTGCTGAAGCCCTCTCTGGAGGTACCCTACCTTTTTGTTTCAAAAGGCTGGAATCTTCATTTCATTCAGCTTCAGCCAAAGTTATTCTGGCTCATTCAGAGTCTGATTGTGACTTCAAGCTCTCCGTTGATCTGGTGCATATCTCTTCTCTCATTTACCCTTTGACTGTATGGGAGGAAGCAGACTTAGATGTATGAATTAAGGACAGCTAGCTAAAGGCGCGATATTTCAGCGTACCTCCCCGGTATGCTCCCCACTTCTCTTTGTGGAAAAAGCCAATGTTAATTTATGCTCATGCGTAGTTTATGGGAACCTAAACAATGTCACTGTACCAGATTTACATCCTTTCTCATTGGACTCTCAGATGCTTACAATGTGCAGAAAGCCAGAGTCTTCTTCAAATTGAATTGCTAAATGCATTCAATCAGGTCTGGATAAAGAAGGGCTAGGAGAGGCTCACCGCGTTTTGAATTAAAAAAGGAATTTTCAGTTTACATTTATGCCTTTGGTCTTAAAAATGCACCTGCTATCTTCCAACGTTGTATAGATGCTACCTTGGGGACCTGCTGGGTGTGTGCAGTTACCTACATGGATGATATTCTGATGTTTTCCCCTAATTATGAGTCCCATGAAATACACCTGCAGCAAGCAGTGTAAATGTTTAAGGGCAGATAACCTTACATTGAAAATTAGCAAATGTGCTTTTTTTAAGTCCCAGGTCATCTTCCTGAGAAACGTTGTGTTTGCCAAGGACACATGATAACTCCAGATAAGGAGAAGGCAATTCGCGAGTGGCCCACCATAACGTTGACCAAGAGATTGAGGAGCTTTTTGGGGACGTTTACGTTCCTCAAAAATCCATTCCAAATATTACAGAGGTATTGCCCTTGTATAAGGCGAGTGGGGCAAAAGTGCTTCAGTGATCCCCAGTGTTGTAGGATGCTTTCCAAGTGATAAAGAACACTCTACTGTCTACGTTTGTCCTTTGCCATCTTGATCCTGAAAAGGAGTTTATTGTGGCTTCCAATGCCTCCAATCTCGCCATTGCAGCTGCCTTATTACAAGTAGGCGAAGATGGAATAGAGCATACAGTGGGATATTTTCCTCAAAAGATATACTTGCTTGATTTAAACTATGCAGTTTATGATTAGGAGTTATTAACATTGGTTGAGGCGCTTACTTATTGGCGCTATCACTTGCATGGCTCATCAAAACCATTCCATGTATATACAAATCACCGTGCCTTAAAGTACTACCGCGCTCCCCATGTCTTAACTCCCCATCAGACCCGTTGGCATAAGACCCTGGCCTGATTTATGTTTCTTATGAGTTTACAAAGGGGCAGGAGAATGGTTTAGCAGATGCTTTGAGCCAAAATCCTGCGTTAGCTCCAGACCAGAAGAAGGTTGAGGTATACAACACCCACTTGGTGATTCCGCTGGGTAATATTGTGTCCCAACATTCCTCTCCCTTGACCCATATGTCAGTGCTTGCTCCTCTTGAAAATGTCGAGAAATATGTCATGCTCAGAAAGGGGGTCATTTCACAGCCCTTGTCAGCAGAATATACTATGGTCCTCGCCAAGACAAGTTAAATCAAGAAGATATTACTAGAGAGTACCACGTGAAGGACGAAATGCTGTGGTTTAGGGGCACCTATGGGTTCCTGCCAACAGCTTCGCTTAGAAATAAACTGGGACCATCATGATGGGACACCATTGGACATCCTGGGAATTCAAAGACTCTAGAACTAATTTGCCACACTTACGATTGAAAGGGTTTAGCTGCGCAGGTTGACATATATTGTAAGGAGTGCCTGGTCTGCAAATTAATGAAACAAAATCGTCAGCCCTTGCGTGGTTGCTGGTTTCAGTTCAAAGGGATGAAGGGCCTTGGATCTCCTATCATTGGATTTCATTGTGGAGTTACCTGCGTCTGATGGCTATGATGCCATCATGGTAGTGGTGGACCTTTTTATGAAGTTCTCCCACTACATTCCCTGTAGAACTACGGTAACCATGGCGGAAATGGCTAGGCTCTTTGTATCTCATGTGATCGCCCTTCATGGGGTGCCCTAGGAAATAATTATTAATCGTGGGCCCCAGTTTAACTCTGTCTTTTGGAAAAAGAGTTGTGTAAGACTCCTCAAATTTGCCTCTGCCGTTCAACTGCCTATCATTCCCATTCAGATGAGCAGACCGAATGAGTGAATTATTGCCTGGAACAGTTTTTGCAGTGTTATACTGCCACGGATCAATCAAAATTGGGCTTCTGACCTTCCCATGGCCCAGTTTAGATATAATAACACTCAACATGCGTTGATCAGCTGTTCCCCTTTTTTGCCAACCATGGGTTTAACCCTGCCTTCAACATGGAGCACAGCTGTAGATCCAGAGTTGAAACAGTGGTGGACTTTGCTAAGACTATCAATAAAGTACATCAGGGGGTTTCCACAAATTTGGAGGCGGCAATGCAAGTTTATAATGAGAACGCCGATGGAGAGAGATGGGTATATCTTACATACAAGGAAGGGAATCTCGTGAAGCTTGATGCTTAAAACATCCCTATTAAGCAGCCATGCATAAAAAGCTGGGACAAAAGAGGATTGACCCTTACCACATTGTCAGAAAGGTGGACCCGCCTCAAAACAGTTGGTTCTTCCCCCCTAATTCTGGATATTTGCAGTCTTTCATGAAAGCAAGCTGACGTTGTTTGATTGCCCCCACCAGAGAATCTGGAGGCTTATCTCGTTGCTGGGGCGCCAGAGTGGGAAGTGGAGGAGATTGTAGTCTTTCATTATGTAAGAAGACGACTTGAGTATCTTGTACCTGGAAGGGATTTGACACATCAGAGAATAGTTGAGCGCTAGTGCGCACCTGCGCCCATGCCCAAGATCTGAAAGAATTTTTCACGAGCATTTCCCAAGGCTGCAGGACCAAAGTCAAGGCAAAACGTCGCCTCCATGAACCTGGCCCCTTCCCATAAGAACTTTTCCCTTGCTAAATCCCCCTGGAGGAGGGGTGTAGCCCGTAAAGAATGAGAGGGTAATGTCATAGCTTAATGACATGATTGAGAGCACAAATTGTAAGGACAGGGCAGGTTGTCAGGAGGCCAAAAGGGTCAAATTACAAGGCCTTCCTGACCTAAAACATAACCTGGACCAACGTTGGGTACAGTTGAGATATGCCCAGGTTGGACCTGGGGATGTGCGTTATGCTCAACCCAGAATTAAAGCCAGCGCAATAAAACGCACCATCTACAGTCTCAACGCTGATGGTTCAATTTGGTTACTTAAGGAACTGGAATTCAATACCTGTTCCATTTATGAAATTGCTAAATTGGGATGATTCAATTTGAAATCTAAAACTCAAGTTCAGATGATCTTAAGTTACAGGACCATGGCTGATGGCAGTGTGCGCCTATTGATTCACCTAGGCTTAGCACCACTTCTGCCATTTGAAAGCTCTCCCCCTAGTGTTTATTTATGTTTCCACAAGACCAACCTTCCTCGTTGGTCGTCTGGTTTATAAAAACCCGTTCGTTTTATTCACTATGTGCATTTATTTAGTCCTGTTTGCCGACCTCCAAGAGGTCCAAATTAATTAAATGTGTGCCATCCTTGCCTGGGCTCTTCTGTGCAACGTCCTTATGGGAGGTTCTTTGTTTACCTTTTATTCAGCGGTGGGTTCAGTAGCAGTGGTGTGGGCCCTCGCCCAAAACCTCTACTGAAACTGGAGCGTTACATAAATGCTCCTGACACTAATTTTTGAACTTGTTGAAGGAACGAATCTCTGTTACCAGTTTAATTGGGTGAATGTGACTACCTGGTGCCGTTTGACTTTTATTGGATTAGTTCCCAGGTTGGCTAAAAGGTCCCAAGTCTCCTTGTGACCAGAGATTAAAATCCTTGGGCTACCCCAGGCTCAATCCTTGATTTTTGATAAAGGAGCTTTGATTCTGAATATAATTGTTCTGGGATCTCCAAAGTCAGTCCAGTTTCCACAATCTGTTGCATTCCCATTCATCTATGATATCCTCCTTAAACTGATTGGGATTCCACGATTTTCTTCTACATATTTGGGTAACTTCTGGACTTTTACTGACCAATTTGTAACCAACAGGTAATATTCCATCCTTATAGACTAAATTAATAACATTTCCCTCTTACTGAGGGGCGTCTTCCCCTACCGTTGAGAAATCAGCGGCAAAGTCTGCCCCAGAATCGTCAAATTTGACCCCATAATTCCCCCCAAAGTCAGTGCCACTGAGTATGTCATAATTCTGGTTGACCAGGTTAATTGATGGCTCTTATATGACCAAGGATTCAAACTATAGCGGAAAAGCGCTATAGGCCCCACAGGAAGTTGTATAGTCAGGGCCAGCCATCCCATACTGTTTCCCGTGCTATTACCGGTTTGGCTTTAATATCTTAACTAATTTGGTTGAGACTATATTAATTGGCGCTCCACAGTTGATTATTGCCCTGATAGGGACTTAATTTACCAAAATGTCCGTATACATGCACTTGATAATAATATAAGCTGTTGTTTACTGCATGTATACCAGATTTTTGGCCGCTTCTAGAGTATGAAATAATTGAGCTGATATATCAGGGAACGTTTCTTGAATGGTAACAATTAGAATTAGTACATCGACTTTGTATAATTTTTCATTCAATAAGTCATTATTGTCTTCAGCATTTTGGACCTTTTCCACTATTTATCGTTCATATGGGCGAGCACCCTCCTTTGTGATTTTGGGGGCTATCCCCTTCTTTTTCAATCTTTTTATCACGTTTACATCTTGGTAAACAATTTGATGAATGAGATCTAACTCAGGCTCTTCCTCAGATAGATATTACTTGGTTAATTTGTATAGTTTATCTGAGGGAAAGTAGTTACCTGCGGTTCAAGACTGGCCCTCATTTAGAAATCATGGTTTTTTCCCTGCCCATTTGAAGTTTCATGTTTCTCCTTAGTCAGGACCTTGGTTACTTTATCCTTCAGTTTTTGTGTCCGAAATTATTGACAAAATGACCAGGTTGTCCACACTTATTACATGTCAACTGGGGCTTATTGGGAATGCTAACTCCCTCATACTGTTTATCTTGATTCCCACAATTGTTGAAATCTCCTGATTTGTTGGGAAATCGTCCTGAACCCATATTATTTTTGATTAGAGGTTCAGTTTTTATGTCTGATTTGTTGCCATAAACGTTGCTGACAAGACCTTTATATGTTCTACCATTTGGGAAATGATGCATTTTCTAGTAAGAGTTGAAAACATCATTCTGTGCAAGTCTCAGTGAGGGCACAACGCATTCTGAATCACAATTCTTCTGTTAAACAGTCATCATATTAGCCTCAATTTGTCTCTGTGCCTCATCATAAGATTATTGGTGAACGCACCCACCGTTTTGTCCTTATTAAATAAAACCTATGAATTCTTGCTTCTGGGCTGAAATTATCTAGACTCTCAAAATCCTTCAGAATTGCCGCCTTTGCCTCCTTATGGTTCCAGTTCACCCTGCAAATGTAAGGCGAGACTAGATTTCAGCACAAGGTATCAAGGCGCTTTATGATTGTGACAGCTTTCTGATGATTGCTGTAGCTTTACATCATCATCTCAAACAAAAAGAAGAAAGCAGGTGCGCTATCCTGATGGAAAAATGGAAACTTTGAATTGCTCTTGAAGTCTTTAATGATGATTGGTGCAGTGTTTCCAATAAAATTTGAAAGGATGCTGAAGTCTTTTCAGGCGTTACTTCAGGAAGTGCAGCAATGGTTGGGGTATCTCTTGAAAAGATTGCATTGTGCTGTCAAGAAAACTTTCTATTTTAATAGATGCAATTCATCCTCAAATATATTTGCCTCATGGTATTCATCCTGGGAGCAAGTACACTTAGTGTCTTCAAGATAATCCAATAGTCTAAGTTTTTTTCCTCCCAAGCCAAGCGTTTTTGGTCATTTTCCCAAAGTTGATGATTTTAATATTTCTCCTTGTAAAGTTACTATCAAGGTTTTGACTTCTTTCTGCAGCAAAATTTCTGGTTTCTGGACTTATATTGAATGATCATATAGCTCACAATTCTCCTTTTTGTGCTTGAACACTTCATCATCTAAATTAATGACATTTACCTTCACCAAGTCTATTTTGGATTGAGTTACCAATTCTAGAGCATTCTTATTGATGATTTCTAGTTCTCTGCAAAGCTTATCAATTTTGGCTCTCATCTCCTCACCAAATCTTTCAAATTTTCTCTCTATATCTTTGATGTTATTCTTAATCTCCTGTCACCCCTTAATCAATTTAAGCATGCTTTTGTGGGTTTTGGTGCTGGTGGCAACCATTGGCTCAGTTGCATCCTGAGCTTGAGTCAAGTTGTCAATATTAAATAAGCCAATCAGTAGTGTTTATCCACATCATGTTTCATTGATGAATTAATTCATTCAAGTTGATAGTCTCTTCTACTATCCCTCAATGTTTGGTATTCAGCTCAGCCACCAGATTCTTAATTTTGTGTTTGATTGCTGAACACACTGTAATGTAGAGTCCAAGCTGGCGTAAATTTGTTGAAATCTGGCGTTTAGTTGTTGCATCAACGCCTGCTGCTGTACATTGTTTTGTTAAGTGTACATGATTAGATTCGTGATCACCAACTGCTGTCATACTTGGATGGCTCCTTTTGCGGATAGTTGGCTGCTCATACTTGATAACAGAATCAACAATGTTACCAATACTTAGCAGATATCCCGCTAAAGTTTAATTATTCATATGGAGTAAGTTTTTGAAATGTTTTCTTTGCTCTTACTGAATTGTCATGTGGTGAAATAATCCACAGCTTCAATCAAGATTATTGGTCAGCAAAATTTGGAATCCTCTCATCAGGATATTGCTAATGCTGGGTAAATTTTCTTGGATTTGCTTGAAAAATAGTTATTATATTGTCACGGCATTCTCATTCACTCAAATTGTCAATAAGTGAATATAGGGGAACTACCAGCATAACCGCCTCTAATTGGATATCTCCTTGATGGGCAGCTGATGTTCCCACTTCCTCGTTTCTTTGGTGCTCCATATTAGTTAAATTATTTGGCATTATTAGAACCGTATAGACTTGAATCAACCCCCTGTAGTGAGCATCATGTGTAAAAAACCATGGGGCTTTACTGGTGCACAAGTTCACCTAACTTGTGACTCTAGAAATAAATATGAACTTTGTTATTTGTATAGAGACAACAAGCTTAGTCAAGTTTTGAATAATGGGTAGATTTGGCCCTACTCTGGCAGATAATATTATGACAAGTGACTTCAGCCTCACTTCTGTTAATATATAAAGATTCAAGTGACTTAAGCCTCACAATGGCATTGACACTTGTACAAGAAGTACTTCTTTACAATTTCACCATAGAGTAAATAATCAATAACAGATAGCAATAAAGTATTCTAAGCTTTAAGGTGTTTATTATTGAATTAGGGAATAATTATAGGTGATAGTAATATAAGACATGTGTTAAGGGTAATCATGGTAACCACGATGGTCTCAGCATGCCTAGCCAACAAAAAGGGATATTGGTTTAATTTCTGGGAAATACTCCTGCTGATTTTCACAAAAATAACGATTTTAAAGCGTCTGTTGGATTTTAGGCTTTTGTTATGCTCTCTGGTGCAATTTACACCTAAATTACAACAATATTTCCGCAGGAGAAGTTATATTCTCTACTGACGGAATATTTGAATCAGGGATTTTGCAGACCACTTATCCTTTTACTAATAACTTTTTAATTATAATATAGATTGGTTTTTTATAAGTTTTTATTAGTTATGGCGTTAGGGTAAAAGAGCCTATTAAGATGTTGCTGCTAAGTAACTAAAACAATCCAAGGCTCAAAGTGAAAGGGCAAAGAAATTCATTATAAGTTATAAGAATCTAAATTTAAATATGTGGTTTTGACCTATCAGAACTCTCGATTCTCAGCTCTCTAAAAAAGAATGGCTGATGGAGGGTTGATATTGGGTAAGACAAGTCCGTTAGGCAAAGATCTTATATTTAACCCAATCATTGAGTGGGAAAATATTCGCACCTTGTGGGACCCCCTCCAACCCTATAAAAAGGGTGGTCTCCGCCTAGGTTTTGAATAAACTGTAAGTGGGCCAGGGAGAACCTTGGACAGACTCCCCTAATTCCACCACATGGTCAGTGCAATCTTACTTCCCAAACTCATGTTATTTGCCTGAGAAGTATTAAGAAAAGTATTATCCCAATTTGAGGGGTTCCATGGAGAATTGGCTATGGTCTTTTGGCTGATAGTATCATAAAATATCTTTGAAACGCTCTTCTCACAATATTGGACTTGTAATTGCCTGACAGCGCCATTCAAATAAGCCAATATGTTGGTTACCATACTTGATGATTTCCATGAGTAGTTACTCATTTTGAGCTGACTTACTCATATATACATTGTTATCAACAATCCCCAACGAAATAGTAATCATATTATCATCAGATACAATTCTCATAAAATTATGATTAACATTTGATCAGTTATTTTTGCTGAATAGGCGACATAGTTGAATTGACATCTCAAAGCTTATTCATTATGTTATATTAAATATATGAAATAAAATTTAAATAAATTAGAGATTATATAATCCCAAGATGGATAATGTGGTCCTATAAAGTCCCACTGTGGTACCCTTTAATATTATAGATTTCCACATGAAGGTGTAGATGAACCCTTCTTTTAATAAATTTAGTCAGTTTCAGTGTTATATTGCAGATAAATATCATGCCTTGGTTTACAGCTATTCTGGAAAGACCAGAAAATCAATTATCATCAGTTCAGGGGCTAATATTAATGGTATACCGCCATAGTATTACCAGTAAAAGATACAAGAGCAGACCTTGGAACATCTTCTTGTATATCCTGAACTGGGGTTTGGGCATATTGGTAATGTTGGAACTAACAAAAAAGGGAAATTACAATAAAACTGTAGGCAATTTATCCCCCATTGGTGCCTCATCAACATTTAATTTACTAACTGTCATGGTAATTATCTAATGTAGATAATTATTTAGCCAAGGTCCATTACTCAACAGAGTATTTTTACATTCTTTTTTATTCTGGGAAGATTGACCAGGGGATGATCACTTCCAATATAGTGGGGATAAAACAATTAACTGTGAAACTTAGAGACACCCCAGAGGGTTTGAAGTCCCTCTTGTTGTCTCCAAGGCCACCAAGTTTAGGACGGTAGGAGGGTTTATGCTGGCTTATCCTTGGATGCAGCATGAGTGAAGGATAGAATCAATCTGTAGGAACCATATGGGGAACCATTATTTATTGTCCTTCTGTTACGTGTGGTCATGGTTCCAAACAACCATGCTTGGAAATGTTCCAATATATTGTAGTGAAAACGATTGATGGCTTCTTGGATTGTAGGCGTTGCTCCTGTAAATAACTCCAGTACTATCATATGGATCGTCCATAGTGCTATTGCTACTATTAACGCCTAAAGGGATGAGTGGATAGGTGACTCCATTTTTAGAGCGAACATGTTCCTAGATAGACTGAATGATTGTCCACTGCCTTGGCGGAATAAGCGCATGACCTCTTTCATATAGCCACTGATTTTAAACATCGTTTTAAATGGTGTACTAGGCTTCCATATTGACCACATATTGTACATGAGAAATGGTCTCCATTTGACCGTTCTGCTGTGCGGTACACTCTCATCATGCATCTCCACACATGTGCTCTTATCCTAGGTTGAAGTAGTGAGTGATGTTTGTATCCCAAACTCTTCTTTGGGCCTCCAGGTTGTATGGTATATCCATATGATCCAGGTAATCAATCCTGGCTATGGTACTCGGGTTTCTGCATATTATGTTGTCTGTGACTATTTGGCCATTAATTTCCTGTTTGTGAGTTAGTCTTGGGCATCCTCTGTGGCTGGTCTGACCACATATGTGAATCTTCCACTCTGCTTTTCTCATGGCTAGAGGTATTCGTTTGAAATGTGCAGGAGTGCCATGTGGTCTTGCAGCTGTGGGATGAGACGCCAGATATTTGATTATTGTTTGAGTGATCTGAGTTTCTTAAGCGGATTGCTAGTGTGAAAATATATCTTGCTGTTCTGGCCCAATGTATATCTGGAAGATCTGTGCTAGTCACCTGAGCTATCCAGGATTCTAGTACATGGGTCTCTTGCTCTACATAATTAGTTAGCCCTATACCTCCGTTCCTCCTAGAGCCAAATAGGGTTTTAAGGCGTACAGGGGGGTTGTAGCTAAACCAAACCCATCCCTGTAGTAAGGCGTGAATTGTGTTAAAAAAGCTGGCGAGAAATTAATTGCATGGGCCATAAACCATATGATTGATAGTATCATGGAGTTGGCTATCGTGACCCTTCCAGTTAGACCTGTTTGATGTCCATATAAGGATACAATGCGTCTTGTTAATTTATCTAAAGTTGATTTTCCATCATGGAGTTGGCGTAACCTCCTGCTTCCAATCATACCCCCAAGTGACGGACAGGTCCAGCTGCCGGCTTGGTAGTGAAGGGAAGTTTCAGTGGGGCAATTGCTGATCTTTGCCTCCTATGGTTGGTGAGGAGTCTTGATGTTGTATTGGTTTGTTGACCCAGGGTAGATGGCGTCCAATGGGTTTGATATTTCCTCAGGAGTATGATTTCCTTTTTCTCAGTGTTAAGTGATGCGTTGCTTATGGCTGAATAATCTTGTATTATCTTCTCAATTCTGCAAGCATTCTGGTTGTTAGATATACCCACCACGCAGTCATCAGCGAAGGCCATCATTTTAACTGGTGGTTGGCCCTTGACATTTATTCCATTGAGAAGTGTATTTGTGTTCCGGTTTAGGGGATCCATACTAAAATTGTATAGTAGAGGGCTTAGAGGGTCCCCTTATTTTAGTCTCTCTGTGGAAAAACTGGGTTAGTTAAGAAACTTGCTCCACGCACAGCCATGGTGACTGACTCTGTGAATAACATCACCCAGTTTATGGATCTATTTGGGAGTTTAAATTTGGAGACAGGCCTGAGATAGGTCCAGTTCACCCTGTCATATGCCTTCTATTGATCTAAAAAAACAAGCGCTCCAGAAGTTTTGGACTGGCAGACATTTGCAACTGTGTGTATAATGTCCCTTATGGAGCTTCTTGGAACAAATCCATATTGTGATGGGGATATAGCATCAGTTGCAATTTCTCCTAGTCATTTGGCCATAATTTTTGTGAATATTTTAGTATCAGTGTTGGTTAGGGATATTGGGCGCCAATTGGACAGGTTTAGTTTGTCTCCTTTTTTGAATAAAGTGATGTGTAAGCTTCTTTGCCTCCAGGTAGGAGGCATGTTTCCACTATACACTTGTTCATGGAAGCTAAAAGAATATTAGATATGTTAGTAAAATATTTTATATAAAATTTATAGTGAATACCATCAGGTCTAGGGCATTTCCCTCTTGCTGCACCGCGTACTACTTCCCATAGTTCCTCGCGTGATATTAGGTTATTTAAATTGTTATTTTGAGCCACAGTGTCAATATGTGCACTTGCGAGGAATTTTTGATTTTTTCTGGTTTGACCAGTTCAGATTTATATAAATTCATATAAAACCTGTGTACTTTGGTCGCAACTTCTTTAGGTGTTTCCACTATGGATTTGTCCAGTCATCAGACCTATGTGCAGGCTATCATATTTTTCTGGATGTGAAACTGACATAAAATAGCTTGAAAAAGTTTCTCTGTCTTCTATGTTTTTTGCTCTATATTGAACTCCAACTCAGTGTTGGTGTTTGCATATCAGGGTGTTTAGATGAGCAGAAACCTCTGCCCATTTGTGACCCCATCCAGGGCTATATCCTGTGCATGGGACATTGTTTTCCGGGTGTTTAATTTCTGTCAAGGTGTGCTTCATAATTGCTGAAACTGTCCTGTATCTTCTAGACATTGTGTGTTTAATCTGTTGGGTTGTTGATTTTTTGAAATTTTCTCAGGTGGTTAATGAATTTGAACAGAAAGATGTTTGAAAATCCCATGATGAGGATATTTTCTCCATCCAGGACTGAAATCTGAGTCAGAAAACTTTCTGGGCGTATTATGCAGTACCTGGGTGCTTGGGTAGTTGTTTCTTCTGGTGTGTAAGACACCAAAACTAGCCAATGGTCGGAGAATTCGATTTTTGTAGTTTTGAGTTTATAAATTTGGTGTCAGAAAATTAATGGTGCGAGCATTAGGTCTATCCATGGCATAGAGATAAGTGCACCGTTGTATACATGTGGGCGTGTCATATTCTGTAGTAGGGCTGATCTTTTAGGTAGCAGATCATATAGTTCCAGGGTGGCCTTTAGCACCCAAAGTTCCACTTGCCCTTGTGATACCTCCATTGTGTGTGGCCATTGGTCAGTATCTGGGTTAATCCAGCAGTTCATGTCTCCAATGACAAAAGTGTTTGCTGGAATCTGGAGTTGTGTTAGAGCTGTTAAAAACTCTCGTTGGTCCAATGAACAGTTCAATGTATACACACTAGCTATTGTGTGCAATTCTTTGTGCCATGAGAAGGTAACGGCTAGTACATGGCCATTCATGAATGAATGATCTTATTAATAAATTCAAAGTTTTTGGTTCATGCGTACTATCACCCCACAGTGCTGCGACCAAAACAATATTGTTGGGAGGAGCATGTTTTCACATGCTTCCTCTTTTCCCTGTGGACAGTGGGTTTCCTGCACCTCCAGGATATCCACAGGTGGGTTTCGCAGGAGACTCAATTTCTTGGCCCAGAATGTTAAGGCCTTGAGTCCCGCTATGTTCAGCATCCCTATCTCTATTGAGACGCTCAATGCACCTCAGGAGCAGTTAGCAGGGCCCCCCGGCCCTAATCCCTCACTCTCATTGCTCTCCATTGCACCCCTGCTGCGGAGAGCATAACCATGAGTAGGGGTTGGGTTGTATTCTGCCCCTCTTACCGCTGTTTTTGCTCCTCTCTTGCCTTTGTTGGTTTTCAATTTATTATTGTGGTGCACTTGTGTGGTCTTACTGGCCGCATTTTCCTCTTGCGCGTTCCATTGTTGATTTTCACTTTCTTTTGGGTTATGCTCTGCAATTTTTAGGGGTGTGCTGAACCCCTTTTGCCACATTTATTTTCAAATCAGGTTTTGCTGAATCCATTCTGTTTGGATTGGTTGTTTGGTTTTCTGAAGGATGTGATTAGCTCAGTGTTTCAAGTTCATCCATGTCTTCCTGGATCTGTTCTGATGAGATGGATTATTTTGCCAATGCCTTTGCCTTGGCCACAGCCAACTTGCGAGCTTGTTTGGCCATTTTTCATTCTTTTTGAGAAATTTTGTCAATTTTTTTATATTGCCCATATTCTCCCCAGTTGAATGCTTGTGTGGTATCTGTTATTTTGGCGTACTCTGAGTTTTCTTTGCCCATTTCTTCCTCACAGAATTACATTTCTCTTAGGCCTTCTTTTATGGGACAAGCGTGAATTTTATGTTCAAAGGCCTGGCAGTGGTTGCATATGGGGGGTGCGCTCTCTACTTTTGCATGGAATAGTTGTGATTTTTCCCACCAAAAGTAAATGATGCAACGTGGGAGATTTTTGTAGCATCCTCCTCTATCTCCTTGTTCATGGAAATCATTGTAATTGCCTTCCCAGTGCTAAGGGTCAGCATCAGCTGGAATCTTTGCATTTTGAATTGTTTAAAAATTCTCCGTAGGCTTCCAAGCCTTCCCAAAGATGTCATTTTACTATTGTGCATGTCATTGTAGTCAGAAGGTAGTCAAAAATTATAAAAATATCTTTGGATTTTGTCCAAAGTGTGCGTTTGGTCGAAACCAAATGCTGACCTCTGGGAAAGTCAAGTATCACTCTGACTTTGGCTGCTTCATCTGCTTCTTCCATTGTTTCAAACCTAAGTTCTACCCATCCTTTGCGGATAGTATGGGTTGTTAAGTACACCACATGCGGGAAAAGTTTAAGTTGGACTTCACCAAACTTTTCTCACATTGTTGGTGTTTCTATGCCCAGGAATATTCATATCCCATGTTCAACTGATGACAGTGGTTGCAATTGGTATACTTTCATGTAACTGCAATATTTCACTAAAAAGTTCATGAAACCCACGGGGTGCTCCACCTTGGGTTTTTTTACTGATATTATCGTTTGTTCCTGTGCGCTTGGTACCTTTGGGCGGTGCAGATCCCAGTCTGCTGCCCTTTACCACGTTCTTCCAGATTTTTACTTTTTTACTCATGCTCATCTCACCTGGTAATAATTATCAAATTGTACTGTTTGAATCAAATCATATTACTAAAAGTGATAGCAATCAGAAATAAAAGAGGGTTCTTACATTGACAAGAGCTATAATAAAATGCTAAGAGATTTGGATCAACAGATTAATAAGCTGGCAACATTTCGCCTCATGTTGGTTTTCAGCCTGCGTAAACTTTAAACAAAGAGCTCAAAGACAAGAACATAAATCAACTATCAATAGTTCCTGGGCTTTACTAGGTTATATAGTGATTGATCTCCTAGTAGAGATCAAAGAGGGAGTAAACTTAATCCCTCATATTGTAATTCATATCCTAAATGTAGGTGAACAGGGCTACAAAAAATGTCCTCTATAGTGAGAACCAAATGTTGCAATCAGCACTTTAGTATTGATTGCAAATAGCACAGGGAATTTGAAATTGCTGTCAGGATCATTATTAAGACAGTTATCTTTTGGAAAAGGATTAGATTCTGAATTAGTACTAAAAGGTTTTATCTAAATATGATAGTAAATCGTAGTATTGAATATCCACAGTGGCTATGGGGACACAGGCTATAATCTCTAACGGTGTAGTCTTAGGTTAGCTACAACTAAAAACATAACTTTTTATAAAACTGGCAATCCCTCCTAGAGATGCTTGCTCACTTCAGGGTTCTCGTTGTTTCAACTAATCATCACTTAAGAATTTCAGGATATTGCATAAAGCTAAAATAATTCAAGTTGAATGCCTAAGGCTCGGGTCATTAAATAAAGGTAGCACTCAGCCAGTTAGGCTGAGACGCTGATAATATGGCAGATAGATTAATGTTAAATATATTAGCAACTAGCTTACATCAGCGTGGGGATAATTTTTTAAAAAAATATATTATAATAGGTGATGTGAAAACCATGGCCATGGGCCAATGTAATCAATTTATTTGTAAATTGAAAGTTGCAATCTAGGGGATTAAGGGTTTATTCTTCATAAAAATACCAGCAGTAAGCAGGTTTTAATGAAGTATTTAATAGTAGATCAAAACTATCAATAGATATCTATATGTAAGAGTGTGGCGCATGGGGAAAAGTAATATGAAGTAAGTTATTCTTACAGATTAACATTGGTATAGAATAAACCAACGATAGCCTTTTGTCATATATCAGTTAAATAGAGCGTTAAATAAAAAAGTAACTATAGAGATGGTTGGTCATACCAATCTCAAAGTGTAACTGACCTTCAGAGACTGAGTGGGAACTAATGCGGTGTTTGAATCACTTATAGTGCTTTTGGTGATCTTTTATCTAAGCCTCTCTTGGCTGAGTTATTTATGATAAACTCCATTTACTCATCTTGGTGTCAGGCAGAGAGTTTGGTATATATCAAACATCTTTATTTAAGGGTTAAAATGCATTCTCACTGTTCTACCATTTATCTTTATTGAGGACTATATGTACCTAGTTTCAGGTTCTCGCAATCCAGGCTCTGCCTGTTTGTAACATTACTCTCATATTTTGCAAACATCAGTTGAAAAAGCCTTAAACCCAATGAGAATTACATCTATCAAAATTAATTGCAACATTTTCTAACTAAAGGAAAGTATAGGTAAAGATCTTTGGTGATGCAACTTAATTGATTTAGCAATAAATACCCTCTAATCTCAATTATATTAGTATTGAATCAATTCCTGTATATAATGACCATTGAATTAATAGAACAAATGAAGGGGATCTGGAGAACTTAATATAAAGGCTCAGTATTTCCCTTTGTCATCCTACCCAAAAGGTATCTGATGACATATAAGTTTACTAAGAGCCACCAATAAGTTTAGTAATTACCATATAGTGAATTTTCTTATAATAAGCTTCCCCTCCCAGAATTTACTAGTCGCTTTTTCTGACAATGAATAAACTTTTTTATCTGATTTTCTTTGGTATTGTTAGATAGATTTAATATGGCCTTAAAAAATGAGGCTGTTTATGTCATGGTGCTGGACTTAGTTTAGAATCCTTGGCACTTGACACTCCTCTTAATGTGTATCTGCCATACCTTAATAAGCACTTTTTCAATTCGCCATTTAGTCAATATTCAGTTTTAACATTTCTGGTGGCATATACAACTATTACCTATACTTGTACGTGGGCGTGCCTTACCTTTTTTTTAGTACTAGATGGTCCCAACCCAAGGGGGGGGATTCATCGATGTCGTGGGCGTGCCTTACTAATGGTTAGGTATGTCATCTTATACAAGTGGAACAGTACACTAGTTCATCAATTTTGCCTTAATTAAAATCTTAACAACTTGAGTTTGAGTATTGATCAGGATTATCTTGCTTCTATGAGGACTTGAGGACAAGGGGTGGTGGAGCAGCAGCTACCTAATGATCATCTTGGGTTGGCCTAAGTATTCTATATTATTTACTAGCTGAACTTGGGACTGGGTCCTCTCTTAGTTCAAAAAAGAGTGTGCTCTCTGATCTAATAGATAGTTGAATCTGGGGTTTTTACGCATGTGTGTAGCATAAATTCCATTTTGTTGCTGATAATGATAGAATTGTCACATCTACTTATATAAAAACATAATTAACATAAGCCTAAGCTAGCTATTACAGACTTATTCAGTTAGCTTGGATATATAAATAAACCATTTACCCTTTTAGCACTTGAATAAAGTCAAAAATACCATTTATTATAGAGTTTAATAAAAATAGAGTCAATACTCTTGATATATAATGGGAACAATTGCTTTGTGTATTTTATGGATACATAGGTATACAAAAGTCTTGTGTCTGGCCATTATGTATGATAGGAAATTCTACGCACTATTACCTATAAAATCTAGATATGACTCGGATGCATTACATCTTAATACTACAATAAGTTCATTGTTTATATTTTTAGGTGTTCATATACCTCAGATAAACAAATAGTGAGTAGTTTTCTTTAAAAAATTTGGTATATTTGTATATTTCAGAGTTTTAAAATATTCTATATTGATAGTACAATAATGATAAAATAATAAAACTAAAAATAGAGCTTGTTATATAGCATGTTTACCCATTTCTAATTATAACAGTTATATATGAGTTACCTTGTACTTTATATACAATAATTTACAAATAAGTGCTTCAGTTCATTTTTATAGATAGGTCTTACAGCACGATGAATAAATTAGCAAGATACATAATGTGTTTAACAATCTACAAAGCTACTGACTGTGTATGTAAGTCCTAAGGAGCACCCATTGTGCTTAACCATGAAAAATTTCTGTACAGGACAAAAAAGGGTGAAGAAGACGGCTGTCCCTCTTATTTCTGAAGGCGATCTAGCCCATGTGGTGGATGAAAGAGGTGGGTGATGGCCTACCCCTCACGATTGACCCCTTCCCTCCTTATATTACAACCCATGAGTTGGTGCAGTGAATTAGGGTGGGTGTTTGGAGGTGGCGTAGTAAGAAGCCACCACCAGCGGAACTTTTGTTGTCACTCCTCTCCCTCAATGATCTTGAGCGCAATAGTGGGTTTTCCAACTTTAATAGATCAATGCCCAGTGTAGTTGAGTCGTCCACTGTACACTCAGGCTCAAAACCTTGTGTAAGATATCAGGATATCATACATGATGGGATAAATATTGATCTTTTGACTTCCTCAACTCAATCAGCGCCTAGACCTGGGAAGGGGGTTAAAGGAGCTACCTCAATTAGTCACATAGTAAAATCAGTAGTTGGAAAGGCCAAAATTGATACTAGGAAAATTACATTATCATATCAAGAATTAAATATCTTAAGACTAAAACATGTACAATCAAAATAAAGAAGTATCAGAAGGTCAGGCAATAATTACTTAAGGTTGAATTAGAGACAGTAAATTAAGTGAACCAATAAAAAACCAATAATTAAGAATCTGCCCAATGATCAACCTAATTGATACCAATTCTTATCCAACTTGGTACATTCAACTTACAATTTCACCCTATCAAAAATAGGCTACAAAAATAATAGACATATAGAATGCATCTCCTGACCAAGAGCCTCCTTTATGTATTTCCCTACGTTAAGCTTATTAATCATTTTCATTTTGGTGTAATGGTAAATGACATAATTGAGGGCACAGACTGTAAGGACAAGACTGGACGGCAGTAGGCCAAAAAGGTTAAATTGCAAGGCCTTACTGAATTAAAACATACCCTGGACTAACACTGGGTACAGGCGAGATAATTCCAGTTTGGTCCTGAAGATGTTTGTGATGCTCAGCCCTGCGTTACAGCCACAGGCGTTAAAACGCACCAGCTACATAACAAATGAGGATAGTTCGAATTGGTTTCTTGGTAGATTTGGTTATAAAACCCGTTCCATTTACAATATTACGGAAATATACAGGATATAGTTGAAATGATCACATTTTAGAATATCTTGAGTTACAATACTATGCCTGATGGTAGAATGCGCATATTGGTTCGTTTAGGCTTATCACCGCTCCTGCAGAACAATGGCTATCCACCCATAGTTTAATTAAGATCCTCATGTCCAATTTTCCTTGTTGGTTGACTTCCTAAATACAAATCCCCGTTAGTTTACGTTTTTTTGCATGGTCCTTTGGGCAAACCTGTGTGCAGAGCTCCTTAAGGAAATCTACAACAGCATTGGCACTTTATTTCTGAAAAAATTAATGACAGTATCTGGTGCACCTCTGATTCACCCTGGTCCCCTCTATATTAAGACACCCAAGCACCCTAACACCAATCTCCACCAGGTTATGGATTCCCCATTGGAGTTCAACCATGTTTTGTTGTTTATTTGTTATCTCCTATTATATTCCATGTTGTATACCCATGCCCTGAATCCCTTTTGCTCCGGCACCATCTTTGGTGCCTTGTTTCAAGTTTTGCTGATGACTAGTTCCCTGGAGGTGTGGCTGTGCATCCTGCACCACCTTTTTGGGAATGAGAGAGTTACAGACACTCTCTTGACATTGTTTGATCAACCCTTTTATTTTATGTGCATCCAAATTATTTTTTGGGGCTTTCTTTATGTGTAAATTGGGTGTGCTGGCCAATTGTCGCGGCCTCTATGATTCTCATCACAGGTTTCTCATTTGGTTTTGTATTGGTGCGCCTTGGCATCTTTCTCGCTACTACCAAATGAGAAGTGACTACCCTTACTGCTTTTATCTGGGGGACTCAGACCCTTTGTGATCTGTTGTCATGATTCCAAGACTTTCCTCCAAAATTTATTCTTAATTACAACTGACACTTGATTCTCTCTCGTTGGAAGCTTCTTTTGATAATAACCAATTGTCCTGTTCTCATCCACCCTCCCATGTGGTGATTTGATATATTGACTGTCTCCTGAGGCTGCCACCCGTGTTTTTCTGTGTTCAGTGCACAGCCACTTTTGTGGAAAACAGCAGAGGGTTTGGATTGTGTCCTGGAGCAGCGTCAGCCTGACATGTCATCCATTTAAACCTTCTACGAGTTATTTTCTCTTCACCAAGATGGAAGCCTGGTAAACATATCTTAAATTTAATTTTGTGATAAAGAACAGGACCCACCTTTGCCAACATCATTAAAACGTCTTTATCTGTTCCAACTTGGACCGCCCTGCAAGAAACTCCCCAATGTGACAATCGCCCCCTCCTAACTTTGGCCAACTGATTAAGGCTTTTTGGCGTGATTTCCCCACCCCAACCCAGAAAGGGCCAGGTAATTTAGCGTCAATGTCTCATCCAGGGTGGCCCCTATAAATTCAGGTCTCAAAATCTTGCACGCGCCTATGAAAAAGAAATGATCCTATCCTTCTATTCCTTCATTTTTGGTGGAGATCAAAGGCGAGCAGGGGTCTAATCCAAAGTTTTTAAATTAAATGTCTCAGTCAATTCTGCTTCTATGATGTCACCCGCAGCTGCCCCTATAAATACAGTGCTCAAGATTTGTGTTTTTTAATGAGGCAGAGCTCCCCACTGATCTGTCCCTCATTTCCGCGAAATTTGAGGCTCTGGAAGGGTCTAGCCCAAAATCTAACATAAATGATTCAATAAAAACGATTCTTTCTTTGAACCACATTTCCACGGTTCAAGCCAGTGCATTGACGAAGGGCTTGGTGGTGATGGCCCTGAATAACGATGAACAACTGGCCATTGGAGCAGGTCTGGGGTTGATGACACCCAAAAACACGTTTTATAATGCAAATTATATACAAAAAATGAGCTTATTGTCAGCTCTTGTGGCTCTAACGAGGACCCTATTCCTGTGTACCAAATTACATCAAAGACTTACGCTTGACCCCTACTATGAGCCGCAGAACACAGGAGGTGGAGAAGGATTTGCTTTTTGAAATATAAAAACGTATATTAAAAATGATGAAGATATGGTGGGATATGTGGCCTCAGTGGTAAGAGTGGCCAATAATCCCTCTCCATTATTCATTGAAAACTTACCTGGAGGCATTTATTATTCCTGATGAATGGGTTTCTGGTGAGGTATTGTGGTTTTCTGTCTTGAATAAAGACCATTATGGATATCTTTTGTTGACTCCTACCCTTTCATCCCCTCTAGGGAAAATTAGAACAGATATTTGGTGGATACATGAGCCTCATAGAATTTTATTAACCAAAACCTGGTCGACTACCTTGAGTTGAATTACTTGCCAGGTGGTATGGTTAGGGGAGGGGCTTCTCAAGGTATTCCCACGCTGAAGGTTCTGGGGTTAGTGAACTAATAAGTTGGAAGAACTCATTTTTCTAACCGCTTCCAAGCAATTAAAAACCTCATGTAACCCATTATTTTGGGAGTAAAGTGGTGGTGAAAGTTTGACGTCATAACCAATCTGAATACAGTACCTTGTCCTTAACTTTGAAGAATGGGAAAAATTATTTTTCTTTTATCAGAAGCTTACTCTTAGAGCGATTTTTCCAATGGCCCATGGTCCACATACTCAGTCTTGATACGTTTCTGAAGCCCTCTTTGGAGGTACCTTTACCTTCCTGTTTGGAGGGGTTGGAATCTTCGTTTGATGAGGCTTCAGCTTATGTACTACCAGCTCATTTGGAGTTTGTTGCGAGTTCAAACTCACTGTGATCTGATGCGTATATCTTCTCCCATTTACCTTTGACTGTACTGGAGGAAGACGCCCTAGATGATTAAGTTAAAGAGAAGTTAGCAAAGGAGCAATTTTTCAGCTTACCTCTCCAGTATGCTCTCCACTTCTTATTATGGATAAAGATGATGGTACTTTACGCCCATGAGTAGATTATGGTAATCTCAAATATGTCACAGTACCAGACTTTCATCCAAATCCGGTGGACTCACAGATTGCTCGCTATGTGTAGAAGGCTAAAGTCTTCTCCAAAATGGATTGCTTAAATGCGTTCAATCAAATTAGGATCAAGAAGGGTCAGGAATGGCTTATCACGTTCAAAACTAGAAGATGAAATTTCCAGTTATGGGTTATGCCTTTAGGGCTTATAAAAATGCACCTGCCATCTTCCAACGCCATATAAATGCGGCCTTAGGGAACTGCTGAGTGTGTGCACGGTGGCTTACATGGATGATATCTGGTGTCTTCCCCTGATCAAGATCCCGTGCAATACAACTGCGGCATGTGGTGGAGAGTTTAAGAGAAGCCAATTTACTCTAAAAATCATTAAGTTTGAGTTCTTTAAGTCCTAGGTTACCTTCCTGGGAAACATCATGTTGTCCAAGGCCACATGATAACTCCAGACAAGGAGAAGGCGATTTTTGAGTGGCCCACCCCAACTTCAGTCAAGAAATTGAGGAGTTTTTAGGAGGTTTACGTTCCTTAAAAAATTTACACCAAATCTTTCTGAAGTGGCGACGCCCTTGTATAAGGCGAGAGGAGCAAAAGTGCTCCATTGATCCCCGTTTTGCAGGATGCTTCCAAGCGGTAAAGTGCACCCTGTTGTCTACGTCCATGCTTCGCCATGTAGATCCCAAAAAGAAGTTTAATATTGCTACTGATGCCTTCAACATCGCCATAGCGGCTGCCTTCTTACAAATGGGCGGAGATGGGATAGAGCATCTGGTGGGATTTTTTTCAGGAAGATGTCCTTACCAGAGTTACACTACGCCGTTTACAACAAAGAGCTATTGCTAGTGGTTAAGGAGCTTACCTATTGGCGTCATCATTTTCATGGCTCATCACAACCATTCCATGTATGTACAAATCCTCGTCCCTTAGTGTACTACCGCTCAGCTCATGTCTTGACCCAACGTCAAACCCACTGGCATGAGAAACCGGCAATTTGTGTTTTTTATGAGTTTACAAAGGGCAAGGATAATGGTTTAGCAGATGCTTTGAGCCAAAATCCTGCGTTAGCTCCAGATCCTTAAGGAGGTAGAGGTACACAACACCCACTTGATGGTTTTTGCTGTGTAAGATTGTGTCCCAACATTCCTCTCCCTTGACCCACGTGTCAGTGCTTGCTCCTCTGTAAAATGTGGAGGAATATGTTATGTTCGGAAAGGTGGTCATTTCGCTGCTCTTGTCAGCAGAATATACTATGGTCCTCGCCAAGAGCAAGTTAAATCAGGAAATTATTACTAGAGGGTACCACATTAAGTATGAGATGGTGTAGTTTCAGGAACGCTTGGGTTCCTGCTGAACCACTTCTCCTGGAATTCATCCGGGACTTTCATGATAAAAACACCGTTGGACATTCTGGGAAGGCAACGACTCTAGAACTAATTCGCCACACTTATAAATGGAAGGGGCTAGCTGCGCAGGTTACAGTTATTGTAAGAAGTTCCTGGACTGCAACTTAATGAAACCAAAACGGCAGTTGCTTGCATGGTTGCTGATTCCAGTTCAGAAGGCTGAAGGGACTTAGTTTTCTTATCAGTGGATTTTGTGTGGATTTGCTTGCGTCTGATGTCTATGATGCCATCATGGTAGTGGTGGACCATTTTATGAAGTTCTCCCACTTTATTCCTTGTAGATCCATGGTAACGGTGGTTGAGATGGCTAGGCTCTTTGTGTCTCATGTGTTCGCCCTTCATGGGGTGCCCCAGGAAATAATTAGTGATTTTGGGCCCCAGTTTACCTTTGTATTTTGAAAAAAAGAGTTGTTTAAAAATCTTCAGATATGCTCCGCCGTTCAACTGCCTATCACCCCTAATCAGATGGGCAGACTGAACGAGTGAACCAGTGCCTGGAACAGTTCCTGCGGTGTTACACTGCTGCGGACCATTCAAATTAGGTTTCCCACCTTCCCAAGGCCCAATTTAGCTATAACAACGTCCAACATGCATCCATTGGTTGTTCCCCATTATTTACCAACTATGGGTTTAACCCCGCCTTCAACATGGTGCCCAGCTGTTGATCCAAAGTGGAAACAGTGGTGAACTTTTGGGAAGACTATCAAGAGAGTACACCAGGGGGTGAACACTAATTTGAATGCAGATATGTTAGCTTTTAAGGAGAACGCTGACAGTAAGAGATGGGTAGGTCCTGCGTATAAGGAAGGTGATCTCGTGATGCTTGATGCTTGTAACTTCCCTATCAAGCAGCCGTGCAAAAATCTGGGACCAAAGATTATTGGGCTTTCACACATTGCCATAAAGGTGGGCCACGCCTCATACCAGTTTAATCATTCCACATCATTCCAAAATTTTTGCCATCTTTCATGAAAGTAAGATGATGTTGTTTGAGGGGCCCCACCAGAGACCTTAGAGGCTTATCTCATTGATGGGACGCCAGAGTGGGAAGTGGAGGAGATTTTAACTTCACTTCATTTAAGAAGACGACTTGAGTATATTGTATCTGGAAGGGATTTAACGCAGCGGAGAACAGTTGGGTACCAGCGCGTGACTGCACCCATGCCCAAGATCTGAATGAAGTTTTCTTTGAGCGTTTCCCTGAGTCTGCAGGAGATAAGTCAAAGCAAACTATCGCCGCCATGAAGCTGGCCCCTGCCAAAAAGAACTTTTATTGGTAAAATCCCCTGAAGGGTTAGTGAAGCCCCTAAAGAATGAGAGGGTAATGTCATGTCTACATGACATAATTGAGGGAACAGACTGTAAAGATAAGGACGGACGTCAGAAGGCCAAAAAAGTCAAATTTTAAGGCCTTCCTAACTTAAAACATACCCTGGACCAACGCTGGGTACAGGCGATATATCCCAGGTTAGTCCTGAGAATGTGTGTAATGCTCATCCCTGCGTTACAGCCAGGGCGTTAAAACGCGCCAGCTACGTTACAAATGAGGACGTTCTGATTTGGTTGCATTGGTAACGGGGTTCAAAAACCCGTTCCATTTTCAATATTACTAATATATACAGGATCCAGTTGCAATCAATCACTTGAGTTCAAAATATCTCGAATTATAATACCATGCCTGATGGTAGTGTGTGCCTATTGGTTCCTTTAGGCTTAGCACCGCTCCCACAGACTGATAACTTTCCCCTAATAGTTTAAAGGTAAATCCTTGAGACTAAATTTACTTATTAGTCGACTTCCTAAATAAAAATCCATGTTAGTTTACGTTTTTTGCATGGTCCTTTGGGCAAACCTGTGCGCAGAGCTCCTAAAGAAAGTCTCCAGTAACATTGGCACTTTATTTGACAAAATTAATGACAGTACCTGGTGCAACTTTGATTCGCCATGGTACCCTTCATATTGAGGCACCCAAGCACCCTGACACCAAGATCCACCTGATTATGGATTTCCCTTTGGAGTCCAACCAAGTTTTGTTTATGTGTTATCTCCTATTAATATACCATGTTGTATACCCTTTCCCTGGGTCCCTTTTGCTTCAGCACCATCCGCCGTGCCTTGTTTCAAATTTTAATAATGACTATTTCCCTGGCATTGTGGCTTTGCATAACTCACCACCTCTCTGTGAAAGAGAGAGCTAAAAACACTCTCTTGACATTTGAGGCTTATATTGTTAAATGCACTATATAAAACCCCTATTCTATACTATAATAAATTTATGATAATAAATCTATATCTCATTTTGTACTTGACTTTAATAAACTTTATTTCGCCATACTTACCATAGGATGGATACTCTAGCTAACAGGACATAAGCGGTGACTTACCATTCTTCAAAATAAAAAATATACTTGTCATTTGCCTTAGATGACTTTGATTATTGACTGTCAGGCTTCTTGGCACAGCACCATCAAGCTCGAAAATGGAAGCCCAACACCCTGTCAAGGTATTTTTGTTCTGTAAAAAAGGTGATCCTGACCCCAACAGGTTTGGGCGCATTAGATCCTTTTAATACCCAATGTGACCTCCCATATGTGGCCTGGCAATGGGCGCACCCAATATCCTGCCAGACAAAGCATTGTAAATCTGCCAAACAGAATTGTGCTGGGAGAGAAAGTTTAGTTACAAAATTTGAGCCTAAGTTGTTTGGTCAGGATGAGATTGATTTGGCGTCATGAATAATTTGGAATGAAAATCCACCAAAATCAAGAGTGATTGTGTTCCTTGTTGGTATTCCTACCCAAATTGGAGTTTTGAATGTGTCAGCCAAAAGTAATCAATCCCAATCTGACAAAATAGCCCAAACATTATTGGGGTTAATACCCAATGAAAATCACAGCCTTCCAACATTGGCGATCAACCCTGACAGATGCGGTCAGATATTGCTTTCCCAAAGCTTCCTAATCTCGGGGTTTAAACCCAATACAAGCGGCGATCAAATACTATCTGACCAAAATGATCAGCCTAATTAAGAATACTCAATTGGTAATAAGTATATATCTTAGCTTGGAACGCTTAAAAATTTATTGAGAAAACCTCCTGATCTCCCATATAATAATGAAAATAAGCGAATAAAAAGTACACTCTTTTTGCCAGTTTTAAGTTAAATTGGCCTACCTCTATTAATTTAATGACGAAATAAGTGTTTGGATTTACCACTCAAGGAACTTATCCTGAGTAAATACTTTTCAGCCAAGGAAAGTAAAAACTTATTATCCAGCACCCAGGAACTTTGGGTTTCCTGGCCTAAAAAATAAAGTGACAAGTGGTTTAAACCTCTTAGTCCAGAAAAACTGGTGCTCCCTGCCAGGTTTACCCTGTGTTCACAGTGTAACTATTATAAAATGGGCAATAACAATTCAGCGTCAGATCCCTCTCTAGATCAATAACGCCTTAACTTTGTGGCGAAATTACCCGTTGTGATACGTGGGATTAACAAATAATTCTCACCATTGAGCAACGCCAACTTGAACTTTGTGATGCAACTACCGAGCTAAAAAGCAACATTTGGTAGTTAACCCCACTCATTGCACCCAAATCAGCCCTTTGTGCCACCCATGATCGGTTAGATTCATTATTTGAAGATATCAACGACTTAAAAAGTCTCATGGACGCTCTCCACCCTCACGTATCTCCCTGTGATAGCAGTTCCTCTTCGGGTGAAAAGCACCCCCAGTGCCAATCCACGTTGTTTGACCATTAACCCCCCCAAGGGCACGTTCAAACTGTCATTCAAAGAGTAGTACGTCCCAGGTGAGGGGAGTATCTTCTCATTTCTATTTTGTTACAAAAGCGCTATGGAAGAAGCCACTGACACCCAACGGCTCAAGCACCTAACTACTTGTCTTGGTCATGTAACTCAAGACATAATGGTACCTCATCTAATGCATTACTGGATTTGGGATGACGCCAGCCTTGGTTAGGGAATTTGGGAGCGACTAAACTTTATCCAACCAAAAGCAAACTTCTATGGGCATAAGCCTTAATTAATGAGAAATTGCCAAAGATTTTGCTCATCATTTTTATCATGAGGCTTAAACTTTGGTTGCCAGAAAAAGGCTTACTTTAGATGACGCAATCACTGCTTCGTTTTCAGCAGTTGTAAATAAGCCTTTATTCTACTTTATCTTAAAGCGGTAAAGCCTAATTAGATGTCTCTCCTCCATATCAAGAAGCCATTTTGGAGATTCCGGCTGACCTACTCAATCCCACTGTGCCCCCTTGTTTTAATAATTAGCCTCAGCCCCAAGTGCTAGCAGTTACACCCCCCAAGTCGCCTACCCCTTAATTATTCTATTCTTTTTGCAAAAGAACCAACCATACTGTAGACTCTTGTTGCATCTTCCAAAATAGGTCAGCAAAAGATTAGTCAGTATAGGGCAGGAGGCTCCCTATGATGACAAAAATCAAGTGCCTAGGACCCTTGTACTAGCTCTAGTTTTATGCCCAGCACCTTAGGATGCTTTGTGTTAGAGGCGCCTGTAGATGTTGATGTACCCCTTTCTATCCAAGGAATTCAAGATCTTCAGTTTTCCTATTTTAATGTTGGTCAGTTACCCAAACAGATCTTTGAGGTCAATTCCTCTATGGAAAGCCAAGCACTGGCAGATAAAACCTTTAGAACATTGAACAGCCCCAAGCTTGGCCATGACAAAATCCTCCGCTTGCTTTGCTAAAAATCCCCCAAGAAAGTTTACTAGCCATTATTCAAAATTTGGCTCTTTGGTGGCTCAATTAGAGGTAGTCACTTATAAGGTTAAAGTCTTGGAGATAATATATCAGCTCACCGGTTAACGGTATATCCTACCAACTTATCCAGAAAAAAATGGCTCCCAACTTGATTCATAAAGCTGAATATGGGAAGACAGTGAATAGACAACTAAGGCAAGTGGTGTATTCCGCCTTACCTCTCAAATTTAGAAAGCTTCTAATTACCATCCCCACTATTGCATTATAAAACAATAATTACAAGCTGCTTATTGGAGTCCAACTGATGCGGGAGTTCAACTGCATTATCAACCATAAGGAAAAGTACCTTTGACTATTAGGGTATTGGATCCCGTTCATATTTGAGCTCCTAGTCAAGAGTAAAGGGTGCCCAGAAAAAATGAAGCTTCATCCTTGAATATCCGTCCTCAATTTGTAAATTCTAATATCAAGTATCAGGAGACAAAACTAAGTTACCCCCTGAGGCTGTGGATGCCAAAAATGGGATCTTTCTGTATTCCCCCCTTCTAATTACAATACCCTCTGGCTCACAAGTTATTGTGGATATGGGAAACAAGATTTTCAACCTACCTAATCAAATTTTGGAGCTAAGTGGACACTCAAAACCTTCAATCAAAGAAGCGTTGACCTGCCCAGGGGTTTTGGATCCTGCCCATTTGAAATCTATTTCTATCTTAATGGGGAATTTAACGAATCAAACCCTCCAAGTCCATCAGCATGCTCATATTACTTACTAAAACTATGTCCCATTGATAATATTGCTGACATAAGTTGTTTTGGCTCCCTACAAGATTTAGGATTCAATTTCCTCCCAACATAGCTCTGGTTGAAAGTAGAATTATAGACAACCTCATTCTTATTGAACGCCAGAATGTTGATTATCTCCTTGAGGAGTATTGCAATATTTTTCCTTAGGAGCAGGTGACTATGGAAAAATGTTGGGGGTAATTCATCAAATTTAGCCAAACTGATGGGATCCACTCAGGTATTTTCCACCACTTACCATCCTGCAACCAATGTAATGGTAGAGAGGGAAAATGGTACTCTAACTGCAATCCTCAGGAAAATGGCTATGGCTGACCCCCTTCATTGGCCTTAATAGTTTCCACATACAATTTTGGCTACTAGGATCAGCTATCATCAAATAATTTAGATGTCGCCCTTCTAAACGTTGTATGGAAGAAATCCCCATCTGCCTTCTAAAGTGCAGTCTATTTTTGATCAAGCTACTCCCAAGGCCCCTGAAGTTACCATGCAAAGTATCACTAATGAAACCATCAAACTTCAGTCCCAGGCTTCTAAGAACTATTCTGCTACCACTAAAAGGGTAACAAACTCGGTTTAATGACAAACATGAACCTCTGCACACCTTCCAAATGGGTGACCAAATCCTTTTCTACCACCATCAGCTGGGAGGTCATGGTAACAAATTAGTCACCAACTGGTTAAGCCATTATGTTAAAAACTGGAAACTATTGGCCCCTTTAGTTAGAACCAAATGGTAGAAACTGAAAAACTATTTGCCCCTGTAGTGAGCACCAAATGTTAAAAACTGGGTTTTTCGCTGATTGTGTTCAGAAGTTAACTGCACCTTTTCATTATGTGCTCATTTATGTTGCTTGAGAGATATATATGAGCAATAATATTATGACGACTATTATCCATAGTTGAATAATTAAACCTGATGTGGTCCAACGCTAAACTTGGAATAATCCACGAAACACTGATTTGACAATTAGGGCTTCTTCCTATTCCAGCTGAACTTAATCCACTCTCAGATTCATAGGTTCCCATCCTTAGTTCCCGTCACTCTGAGTAAGCAGAGACCTAAATCAAAGGTCTGCTTCTCTTCTAAGGATATCCAATGTTTACTTTACATCCACACAAAAGAGTCTACAATTATTGTACTACAACAATAGTTAACTAAAGATAATAAAACTTAAACTAACATTGCTCTTTTCTATCTGCTTTATTAATAAAGTTACTAGGGAATTTATAGGGGGAATTTTGCGCCCAACTCCTTAGTTGGTGCCTCAGCTATAAAAACAGCAGCCGTTGCCATTAAATTTCCCACGACTTCTCTACTGGCAATTGTCTTCTCCATTGGGCTTAGGATTCCTCCATTGGACATCCTAGAGACCAGAAAACGGAAAGAGCCAGAAAAAGTGTCCCTAACGTCCCGCTCATTAACGGTGAACCCACCACATTTAGCTAGAAATCTGCTTAGGTAATGGGAATTTTTACCATTTATAGCAGGTTGCAAACCAACTGATTGATTTGCTAGTTGCAGGCAACATCACTCGCCTCACAACTTCTGATTAAATTCCCAAACATGTGGTGATGAAACCTGACCAATTCCAATTTTACACCTGCTAGTTAATCAGCAATCAACCATCAGATACCCCAAAATTGTCAGCAACTCTGCTCGACAAGATTGTAAGCATACACATGGATCAATCCTCAATGGATCTAAACCTGGTGAATTACCCAAAATTCTAAGACATCATTAGGCTGAAATCAAGGTCAACCGATATCTAATTCATTTGCTATTGGGACTTATCCCCTAGCGAATTAGCAGATAATCTAGGACTTGGAAAGGTGGGTAAAAATACCAAAACTTCCCCCTCTTGCCTAGATTTCCAGAAAGAATAAGATCAGGATGATAGAATACTGCCTCAGACCAGGTCAAATACTTCTTAGTTCCCAGCAGAGCACAGCCATTCTGCACTCAATGCTGCTCAGGATAACTTTCAGCATGCGGTTCTCTTCCTTTTCTTCCTCACTACCGCCTCCTCAGAGCGCAGTCCTCCTGACCCACTGCCATGCCAGTCTAGTCGGTTTATTTGTCATGATGCTAGTCCTGGAAAGCCTTTTTCCCAGTCAGGGCATATGACCCTTTTTCATATTCAGGATCTTGGTTCATCGTCCTTGATTCCCTAATCTCTCTCTTTTTCCTTGATAGGAGTTCACTATCTTCAATTTCTTTCTCACAGCAAAAAATAAGAATGGTTAAATATATCTGCTTTTGTTATTTTTTCTCTTAACTTTTTTCTTGTATCATTCTTTCAATTTTTTCTTTTATAGAAGAGCTTATTTCCATAAAATAGAATTTAATTGCGCTGAAATTAGAATAAATTAGAGCTATATATACACCAAATTGGATGATGTTGATCATTATAAAAGGTCTGACATTCCCTTTCTCATCCAGCTCATATGACAAATTCTAACATTTTTACCAGCAATATCTTGACAATCTTTCTGATTAAGATGCCTATCTCTTCCAATTGATAAGTCATTATGCGCAGAGAAATCTCTTTTATGGTCCCCTAGGACCCATACTCCAAGTTGAGCGCATGTAGATAGTCCTTCCGTCAAAATACCAAAAACGGTATCCAATCCCTATGAAACCAGAGTAGCGACCATCTCAAGCGATTCATGGCCAATTCTCCCTCTTCCATTGGTTCCCAAATTGGATTTTAATACTTTGCTAGATTCATCTTATTTTTCAGATAATTCTATTATAATCGTTGAGCCTCTTGAAGCAATGCCATCCAATATCAGTCATTCATTTTGTACTGGCTCCAATTTGCTTCCAGAGTTCCTTTCCCAGCTCGACCAATATTATAAACCAACTGATATTTTGATCAAACTAAATATTGGAAATTGCAAACATTTCTAGCTCCCCTACACAGAATTAAGGAACCAAGTAACTAAGGCTCTTGCTGAGGCTCTGAACACCTCCAATCTCTCAATCATCTTAGATTGAAATGTTGCAGCCTAAGCTCTTTATTTTGCAGGCCAAGTTCTTTGAAGTTGGAACACAAAACTTCTGGACTCCCCTGACTTTCATTGTTCATAATTCTTCTGATTTCAAGTTGCTCATAGTTGTTGCCTTCAGGATGCCATTTGCTCCTTGAACAACTACCTCATCTCTGGAACTTTGCATTAACCTCCCTATCATGGCTCTGATTGGGGGGCATGATTTAGCAAACTCCGTCCAGTATCCCTTGTTCTATGGTGTCCCACATGTCTAACGTTATTGATGAAGCTCATCGGCAAGCACTCAAGACTAATCCTCTGGCTCCAGTACCATATTGGGACTATTTGGGGTTATTTGCTGACTACCTCTTTCTTTTCTGTTGCTTTCCTCCTTGATCCAGAGTATTGCATTTGGAAAGTCCTGACATTTAACTTTCTCTTCCCCCTGTCACGTTCTCTCAGGATTCAGCTTCTGCTCAACAAACTTGGCTTTAAGTAGATCTAACCCTTGCTAGAGTTTGATCTCAAATAGATTTTGGCAGTTTATATACTCCTACTGTTATATTCTCTCCTTCCCCAAGAGGTGACATAGGTGGAATTCTACAAATTGAGAATAATTAATAAAAAATTATATAATATCCGGCTTTTTATATTTTTTACTTCTTTTTTTCAAATTTTATCAATTTTTTTATTATATTTTTCTTATCTTTATATATGACATAACTTTTACTTGGTAAGCGGTTCATCTTTTCTATATATTACCCTCTTAAACTAGTTCCTAGGTATACTTTGACCTACCAGCTTTCATAGTTCAGAGGTCTTATTTTTTAAGATATAACCATTTATTTTGGTTCAGCGGTCCTTTTTTAGGACTTATTAAAAGTTGTCATGACATAACAATCTCAATGGTTCAGCAGTTTTTTAGGAACACTCTCATTTTTTTCTTGGATCCACTGCTTTAGGTACTAAGCATGGACACTGTTAACATTTTTCCATCTGTGAGGTTAGATGAAATATGCATCCATTGCCATCTTATTGATAATCTTAAATGAACCCAACTATAGTGCATCTAGCTTATTTCTTCTTCCAAAGCCATGCGTGTCACAATAGGCTACCCTATCACCTACATGGTATTTGAATAATGCCAGTCAGTTCTTATCATCCATCATCTTGGCCTTGATCTTTTTCTTCAAGGTTGTATCAAATGCTTCAAAATGCATTTTGATCAGGATACTAAAGTTGGATTAAGTACAGCTCAGCACTCATACCCAAAGTTAATTAAACTACCAAATATAGAACTGGTAGTAACGCAGACTCTCTTCCACACAACAATTTGAATGGTGTTTTCCCCATAGCCGTATGGTGACTAATGTTGTAAGCAAATGTTACCAAACTGAGGTAGGTTCCCCAGGAGAAGTTTTTCCAGTGACCAGCTTCCTCAGAGTCACAGCCAGCATTCCATTTACTTGTTCTACAAGTCTGTTTGTCTCCAGCCAGTAAGGTGCAAACCTGACCCCTCAGATCCACGTTATTTTATCAAATGCAAGATCACATGAGTTGTGAAATTTGTTCCATTGTTTCTCAACAAAACCTGCAAGCATCCATGGCAATATAAAATTTGATCTAGGATAAACCATGTGGTACTTAAAGCATCCACTTTTGCCATGGCCTTTGTCTTGACCCATCTATTCAGATGATCAATTGCAACTATAATATATTTGACTCCCCCCGTGCTCATAGTCAGTGGTCCTATCACGTCAATGGACACTGTATGCCAGACAAATCCAAGGCGGACAAGTCGATATCCGGTTGTGTTCTTATGTGGTTTATGCAACTGGCACTCCACACACAGCAAGCCAGATAATCAGCCACATCATAGTTAATAGACTTCCAATAATAATACTGGCAAATGTGGTCGGTTGCCTTCCTCATGCCTCCACGCCTGACAACCTTATGTGAAGCTTGAAATATAGCCGATCATTCAAACAGCTTTGGGAATAACAGTCGTTTTTCTTTAATCATCTTGAATACTTGTCCATCCTTAGCCTTGGTGTTTTACATCGCTTTTTGTTTTGCACCTTGAATTTCTTGGGGATCATTCCCAATTTTCCATTGAACATACTTGAAACAGCTCATCAGCCTGTTGGTATACCACTTGTACCATTGGTAACCTTGATAAACCGTCCACCTTTTAGATGAGAAGCTCCCACTCATTGGACTATCTCAAAGTCGTAAGCTTGAAGCTTCATTGTCCATCAGGCCAGACGTCTTTCCAGTTCTTTAAAGTTATGCAGCCAACGCAGGGAGGAGTGGTCAATCAGCAATTTAAGTGCGTACCGTGAATATACACCTGAAACTGCTTACAGCCGTAAATCACCACTAGGCATTCACACTCATTAATGGTGTAATTCCGTTCAGCTGCTGATAACGTCCATCTCACATAAGCCACCGGATGCTTGTCCCCAAGTTCATCCATTAGAATCAGGATGGCGCCAATTGCCATTAACAAAGCATCATTCTGTACTATAAGCTTCTGATTGAAATTTAGATATTTCAAAATGGCGAAGTTATAAGATACCAACATAGCTCATCAAAAAAATCTTTGGCCTCTTCATTCCATATGAATTCTTTCTTTGGATTCTTCAGCAAATGAAAAGAGGCTCGGTGATTCTTGCAAAATACTTTATAATCTTTATTAATATCTGACTATTCCAAGAAACACTTGGATATCTTGGACACTTCTCAGGATTGCCATTCACTCTATGGCTTCAATATTCTGGGTTACAGCTGCAGTACACTGGACTCGATGACAAAACCTAGATATTCCAATTCTTTTTTAAGAAGTGCACTTCCTCAGCTTTTATCTTCAGCTTAGCCATGGACAGTCTCTTGAAGACTTCTTCCAAGTGGTGAAAAGGGTCATTAAAGGTCCTACTGAACACATTTATGTCATCCAAGTACACCAGAATGCATGACAACTAAGTCATTCAATATGGCATCCATGGCCCATTGGAACATTGCAGCCGCATTACAAAGATTTTGGAGCATCCTAGTCAGTTGGTATAGCCCCTGCGCGGTGATAATTGCACTCTTCTCCTGGTTTCTGTCAGCAAATCAATTTGCCAATATTTTAAGATTAAATCCATCTCAGAAAAATACTTCACTTCTCCCAATCAATCTAGAGCATCATTGATTCATGATAGTGGATACAAATCCTTTTTTGTTATCATGTTCAGCCTTTGATAGTCGATCACCACCCAATTAGAGCTATCCTTCTTCTTCACTATCAGGATAGGGCTCTCCCAGGGGCTTGACAACAAAAACTAGGAGCCCATGCTCCACTAGTTTGCTGTTTTCCTCTTCCACTACTGCTTTGCTGCATTTGGCCATTGGATTGGTCTCATCCATATTAGTAAATTTTTCCTGGTGTCAACTTTATAATTTCATTCTTTGTGCATCCTAAGTCATGATCATCCTGGGAAAAGATTTCCTGATACTTTTGGAATAGTTTGAGCACCTCCTCCTGCTGTCTTTCCATCAGATCATCAATTTTCTCTCAGTTGACCAATAAATTAATGTTCTCAGCAACCCCTGCCAGCAATATTATCTCTGCAAGGGTCCCAAAATCATGGAATTTTTGTAATACCGCTGTTGGGATCAGATGTACAAATGCAATTATCTGTTTTTTCTCAATATTCATTGGTTTTCCACTTAAATTTGCAGGAGAACTCGGATTGGCCCATGGCCCAGCATCACTATCCCAGGCGCCCTTAAGTCTCTATTCTTGGCTTCTTCCATGGGCTACCAACCTCTCCATACTAATCTTGGGTATTTCCTAAGTCAATCCTGTATCAACTATTATCTGTGATTCCAGCAGTATGGTGTTCAACGTCTTGGTTTGTAACGGAATTCCCCAATTTGCCAGGATTTCCATCATTTCTTCTCTTCGCTTTCGTCTAACCAATTGGTAGCAAATTGTGATAATGCCATCAGTGTAGTTCAGTTTAAGAATTTGTTCCTCCTGTAAGCGGAGTTTCCACATCTCTCCGATAAAATAGAGGCAGACTTTGATCCAATTTGATCTACGTACCATCTTCAAAGTTACATTTAACTCCATATGTTCTTAGAAACTTGGTCCCAATTAGAATGTCATAGTTTTGGTTGGCCAAAACTATAGCTGGGGCGGATACCATCAGGGATACAAATCTGAGTGTTAATGCAATACACGCTCCACAGGAGATGTTCATATTTGGCCTGGCAGTTCCATATTTCTTCTTATATTCCAGATTGGGAAGGTTCTCATTTTTTCACCAGATTGGTCAAAACGATATTAATTGGCACCCAGTTATCAATAATTGCCCACACTCGTACTTGATTGACCAGTATATCAATATACATACACTCAGAGTATTGCAAAATTGTAGATTGGTCTATCCCCCCGGTAGGTTGGGACCATCTAGTGCTAAAAAAGAGTATTGCAAAATTTTATCAGCTGAGTGTATAGCGGCGTTATTTGCCAAATCAAGTGTGTGATTATTTAAGCTTACAAATCAGAAAAAGATTTCTTAATTGCGCTTAAGAGGATTGCAGATTCTCTTCATCTGATTTGACCTTGGCCAGAACATCCAGATTCTCAGAAGATCAGATCATGTCCGCTAGTTAACGTGCATATGGGCGAGCAACCTCCATGATCATTTTGGGTCAACCCTTTGCTCCGGCTCTGATTACAGCATTGACGTCTAGAATCACCTCTTGTTAAATCTGGTCCTATATATTGTTGTTGACAAACAGATACTGATGTCAATTTCCTCATTTTGGATATTGGGAGGAATGGGTTTAATTGCAGCTCTAGATTATTTCCGCGTCTAGGCCGCAAGCCCTTTACCTAACTCCTATGCTGGTTTGGCTTTCTTTGCATGAACCACGTTGATTTGCTCCTTAGGATTCTTGCTGAGACGCTGGGCTGCAAAGTGGCCTTTTCCTCCACACTGATTACAGAGCATGTTGCTCTTGTCTGTCCGCTTGAACCACTTGATTTTGTTTCCTGGCAATGTTCAATTGGTTGATTCCTTAGCAAGTTTAGTCAATTTAGTATGATTAAAATTCATGAACTTACTAGGCTTGAAGCTTCGATTGGGGCCTCAAACGTATCTCCTAGCATCTTAAAGTGATCTACCATTTGCGAGGTGTTTATTTTAATAGCTAAAACGGATGACATCATTCAATGTAGATCACTTTAAAGGCCAAAGAGCCGCTTGCAAGGCGACCACAAAAAAATCATTCTAGAATTTTGCTCCAACCAAATTCTGTGATTCTTGATAATATTGGTCAGCGAGATTTGCTAAGGTCTTGTCATTCAGGAATTGGATCTCCATAAATTATTGCTTGCATTTTGAATATGCGTGGGACTTCCAAACTCCTTCAATATTGCATCTTGGCCTCCAGATAAGAACTGTAAGGAGAGTGTCTATAACTCTCCTATTCCAAGCGTGGAGGTGCAGGGTTCACAGGATTAACTCCAGGGAACTAGTCGCAAGTAGTAAAGTTATAAAAGCCCTGCAGAGGATGCTTAAGCAATAATAAAATAGAGTTGAGTTTTGTTATCATTAGAGTGAGTAATCAACTGGAGCAACGCGGTGCACGGAGTAGTAAGGTATAGGCGTCCTAGGTTGGAGGGAACCTGGGCGGCCCAACGGTGCATGGGCAGATAGTTTTATCATAGCTAAAATTAAAAGGTTAATGTAGTGTAAGACCTCCGCAAAGAGGTCACACACAAGATCATCCAAGATAACATAAATATTAAACTGTGTACTTAGCAAAGGGTTTATTGATAGGGAAGTCGACCAATGGGAGAGATTGGTCTCAACATAAGAAATTTAAGGGATTTCAGGAAAACAATCAATTGAATTAAGTGGGTCTAAGCCAAGGCGCACCAATAGGTGCACGCTTCCATCGGGAAAAACACTGTACTTGGTAATTGACTGAACTAAGGTAATTGATTACAAGAGCGTTCAACCTGAGCTGGAAATTTTGAAACCCAAAGTTTTCAAGTCACCGTTCACCTAAAAACCCAAATGAACCATTTTCGTTCACTGCAAAGCTAGTTTGTTTTAATGCACCTGCTGTTATACAGGGCCAAATTTCTCTTGCATCCTTGGGACCAACCTGGGCATACTTCGCCTTAACCCAGTGTTAATCTATGGTATGCTTGTGGTCAGGGATACCTTCCAACTTCACCTTCTTGGCTTCCTGACGACCTGCCCTGTCCTTATAATTTGTGCTCTCAATCATGTCATTAAGCTATGACACTAACCTCTCCTCCTTTCAGGGCTCAACCCCTCCTCCAGGGGCTTGCGCCAGGGAATAGTTCTTTTGGGCTGGGGCCAACTATATTGTGGCAATGGTCTGTTTTGACTGAGTTCTGGCTGCCTGTGAAAACGCTTGTGGAAAGCGTCAAGCAGGTCCTGGGCATGTGCACAGTTGCGTGCTTGTACCCAACTGTTTTCCTCTGCATCAAATCCCTTCCAAGGTACTGGGTACTCAAGTATTCTCTTTACTCTGCAGGAAGCTACTATTTCCTTCACTTCCCACTCTGGCACCGCATCCACGAGATAAGCCTCAGGAGTCTCTGGTGGGGGGCTTTCAAACAACGTCAATTTGCTCTCATTAAAGATAGAAAAGGTCCGAAATGAAGAAGGAAGATCCAACTGGTATGAAGCTTGGCCCACTTTTTTAACAACGCGGTAAGGGCTAATCCTCTTTGGTCACAGCTTTTTGCATGGCTATTTGATATGGATGTTACAGGCATCAAGCATCACGAGATCCCCTTCTTTGTACACTGGACCCACTCATCGCTTACCATCAGCATTCTCCAGGTATACTTGCATTGCCGCCTCCAAACTCGTGGAAACCCCCTGGTGTACTTTCTTGGTAGACTTGGAAAATTCCACCATCGCTTCAACTTTAGATCTACAACTGGGCACCATTTTAAATGTGGGGTTATAACCATGGTTGGCGAAAAATAAGGAACAACCAATTGAAGAATGCAAGGTTGTTGTAACTAAACTGGGCCATAGTAAGGTGAGGAACCCAATCTGAATGATCCGTGGTAGTGTAAAATCGCAGAAACTGTTCCAAGCACTAGTTCACTAATCAGTCTGCCCACCTGATTGAGGGTGATAGGCAGTTGAATGGCAGGGGCAAATCTGAAGAGTCTTACACAACTCTTCCCAAAAGACAGAGGTGACTGGGTCCCCAATCACTAATAATTTCTTGGGAGACCCCATGAAGCGCATACACATGCGTGACAAAGAGCCTAGCCATCTCAGCTGCGGTTATTGTTGTTCTGCAAGGAATAAAGTGGGAGAACTTCATAAAATGATCCCTCACCACCATGATGGCATCATAACCATCAATGTGGGAAACCAGCTGACTCTGGCTTGCTGGTGCTTTTACACCGCTGATTTCCACAAAGATCTATATAAAATTCTAAAATAGAGCTGTCACGATTCTGATATGACTGGATGATAAGCTTGGGACAGTTAGGGCGGATTGGAAAGAATACGCCAAACATAATAGTTGCAGTTTTATTTGAGTGCCTCAAGATAAGGTGATATTGGGATATAATGGATTATTATTGGATCGCCTCTAAATAAGGTGATAAGGTGATAAGGCGATGTTGACACTCAACAAATTTAAATTAAAACGCCTCCAATTAAGGCGATAGAGAGCTAAAGAATAACAAGCCAAAATCGAGGAGTATTGGTGGAATAGAATAGTCCAAGCTATGAGAGTGGTATTTTCTGAAGCTACTATATATAAGTGAGATAGGTGATTGAGAAGGGTAAGATGTTAATAGTAGAGAAAGAGCCAAACAGCAAAAGGTCGCTGTATTTATTAAAGTAAATAAAGAGTAGTTGGGGCAATTGCTCCTATTTTAGTATATTTTCAAGTGTGTCCAAAGTACCAATAAACCCCACATCATCTGTCTGTTGTTTAGTGGGTTCGACCTGTGCAAACAATATTGCAGATCCTAACAATACTGTATGAAATTATAACAGTGGTGCTCACTACAGGGGGCCCATTGATCAACCATTAAGTACTCCAAATCTCCAGTCGCCAGCTATGTCTTATAAAGCCTGTGTTGCTGGGAAATCTTCGAGAAACATCACACCAGCTGAGTATGAGAAACTCGATCCCACCTTAGACGCAGTGCTCAAAAAACAAGATGAAATTCTTCAAGAACGAAATGCTGTCATGTACAGCTTAATAGCACATTTAGCCAAATGCAAATTCTGGGACAACAGAACAAGGAACTCGCTAATCATTTGGATGATACTACTGAATGGCTGCAGAGTGGGTATCAGAAATTGGCCAGCGCCTCTCAGTCTTCTCACTGTGAAGAGGATGAACAACAAAGGGGGGAACCGTATGAGGAGGAATATGACGCTGGTTGGAGCTACTACACCCAGGATGGTAGCACTGGATACAAATATGAGTCGAAGCACCAATTCCATCAAGTGATGGCAGTGCTGCTCACAGCAGAAGACCATGCTACCCCCAAATAAGCAGAAATCCCAACTTCCGCTGGTCTAGCTTCTCATTGGAAAACTGCTTTTGGATCTTGACCCATTCCTCAGTATGGCCCAAAAAGCCGTGAATGGAATGAGGAGGTTAATATCAAGAAACTACCTCCATTCAATTGAAATGGGAATCTCCATGGCTTCTTAAAACAGTTTAAATTTGCAGCCAAAGGCACATCCAATAGATGGAAGGCTAAAATGTTGATATCTTCCTTGGAAGTTGGGAGTGCCTATCAAGTTCATCTGTTACCTCCATAGTAGCTCTGTTACCTATAGGGATGTAAAAGATACCGTACTTTGCCTGTTTGGGGGCACCTCAAAGATGTCACAGTGGAAAGCGGAATTCTTAACGATTGGATTCTGCTGAAACGAGACTCTCCTGGAGTTCACTGATCAATTTATGATGGAAGCTCATATGCTGATTGGGGCAGGATACTTAGTGGAAGCTGTCATGTGAATTGCCATGACCTCTGTGGTGAAGCCATACCAAGAGCTTCACAATGTCATTTCACCGCTTCTGGATGACGACGTTATCCTGCTCAAAATTGTACAGTTTTTGTGCCGCTTATCCCCTAAATTTCTGCCACCAAATATGGGATGGAAGACTACCGCCTCTACTGTACCCTCTTTATACAGGAGAATACTCTCGTCCAACTCATGTTCCGCCTAGCAACCCTTGACCTTACGATAACTCTGCGCCTCGTCCTCAGCCTAATTATACTCAACAGTTTGATTATCATCTAGGGGCTGGTTACAAAAACTGTTAGCAACCTAGCTACCAACCAGGGCCTAGTTGCAATGAATGCCAGCAATCATCTTACCAACCTGGGCCTGGTTACACCAAATGACCCCAAACTTTCTGACCTAGACCATCTTATAAAAATTAAGGACGTGGCTCTTATGGGGTTAGCTGCTATGAATGTGGCCGTCCTGGTCATTTGGCAAAATTCTTCCATAACCGCCATTGTACTACGTACACTAAGATCAACACTACCAAGAAAAGATGGAGTGGTTTAGAGATGGGACCCTCTACCTCCGCGATTCCAACCCAAAACATCCCTGAATCAGAAGTAGTATATCCAGCGGAAGTCCCTCAGTACAATGATGGAATTTTATACCGGTAGCCAGTTGGAGGAGTGAACGTAGTGACATGAGATCAATCCAAGGCATTGGTGTCCGAAGGATCCCCAGAACAACCAAAGCCATATGCTTTCTAAATGCTTGATCCAGCTTCCTCGGACAAGCTGGATTCTGCTGAAGATGCGCCAACTCTGAAAGAAGTAAATGTTGCCATTCTGGTTGATGCCATTGTCAAAGAATATCCCAAAGTCGGTGAGGGGATAATGAGTTTTCTTAGAAAAAGAGATCCAGTAAATGTTCGTGTATTAAACAGTCAATATTCTTCTTATTCTGAGTGTATGTACTATAATATTTTTGTAGCGAAAAATAAAGTTTGTGCTATAATAGATACTGGTGCTCCAGTCAACATAGTTTCTACTAAGTTGATGGCGAAGTTGACGTTAAAGCCGGATGTGGACCATCAAATGGTGTATGGAACTGCTGGAGCAGAAAGCACCATCTCTGAGGGAGCTTACAGTGCGCTATCTCTGCGTTTTGAGTCCATTGTCATCTTAGCTCTGGCAGTTGTGCTACCAAAAAAAACTACAACTTGCTAATTGGAACCGCTTTCCTGCGACATTTTGAGGCTGTCATTAATATGACGAATGAGACCCTTGCCATTTTGGGACAGAGGATCCTAATTTACTTCACCTCTAGTTGAGTGCCAAAGGATCTGGTGCACATGAGCCATATCAATCTTGCATATAGTGGCGGGGTGATGCCAGTTTGCTCTCATAGATTAAAAAAAGTCTCAGCCCCTTCCCCAGAAAATATATGAATATCAAGGGATACCTCTCCGAGCTGAAGTGCCCATATCTATTCCTTCTGGACATCAAGTTTTAGTGAACAACGAGTTATAGGTGGAAGTGCCTGTTGGGCTATATGTGGAAGTCATTGGGCTCTATCATCAAACATGGTTTAAGCCTTGTGTGACTCCAGGGATTATACTTCCAGGCCATGGATAGATTAAGGTTTTGTTAGCAAACCTTTAGAACAAACCAATGCATAACCGCTGAAACCAGATAGTAGTGTATTTACATTTGACTCCAATAGAAGAGGTCCTTCAGGTTCATGATTTTGGGTCGTTGGACAAACTTGGTCTATCAGTCAAAGCACTGAAAAGTATAATGATGGTGGTACTGCGGAGTAATTTAATAGGGCTATCAGATGAACAAAAAGGCCAAGAAATAGCTTTATTTCAGAATTACAAGGGGATTTTTGCTGTTGAAAATTATGACTTAGGGTGTGCTCAGGGGGTGATCCATCGAGTGGACACACGAGATCATCCCCATTAAATCTCAGCCAATCCACTGATTGAGGACAGCGGAAGATGTTGTCACTGAAGAAATTGACAAGTTGCTGGAGTAAGGGATGCTCAAACCGTCCAAGATTCTGTGGCTTTGCCCGTTCTGATTGTAAAAAAGAAGGATGGCACCAACCATGTAGTGATAGACTACCGGAAGCCCAATAGTATCACAAAAAAGGACTCACGCCCCTTGCTAAGGATTGGCAATGCTTTGGAACGGTTAGGGGGAGCCCGTTATTTTTCAGCGATGGACTTGATATCAGGTTACTGGAAAATCTAGCTACACATGGCAGAACAAGAAAAATGCACTGTAATCTTCTCCAAAGGCCTTTTTCAACAGACTCAGATGCCTCGTGGGTTGTGTAACACCCCAGCTACATTTCAGCGAGTCATGGACACTATTCTTGGTGACCTAAAGCTGTCATGTGTCCTCATATACCTCGATGATATTAATGTTTTCTCTCAAACCTTTTTGGAGCACCTCGATCTCTCTCTCTCTCTCTCTCTCTCTCTCTCTCTCTCTCTCTCTCTCTCTCTCTCTCTCTCTTCATTTAGAAGCAGTATTTCTCCAGCTTGCTGAGGCGAATATCAAAGTTAAGCCTCGAAAATTCAACTACTTCAAACGTCAGTTGAAGTACCTGTGGTTTATGTTAGACTCTAAGAGGATGAATCCACAGCCAGCTAAGGTGGAGGCCATCTGTAAAATGACTACGCCTAATAGTAAATGTGACATACAGGTATTTGTGGGGATGGTTGGTTACTACTGGCGCTTCATCCCTAACTTTAGCTGTATTGGGGGGCCTCTAATTGATCTGTTAAAAAAGGATGCTGTGTTCAAATGGATCGAACATCATCAATATGTCTTCGATATACTTCATATGGCACTGACCAGTGCACTGGTGTTATGCTATCCAAACTTTAATAGGGAGTTTATTGTTCAGACGGATGCATCCCTTTCCACTGTTGAGGCGGCACATTCTCAGAAAGATGATGAGGGAGAGGAGCATCCCATAGTGTACTGAAGTCAAAGTCCGAACTTCCATGAGCGTAATTATACTGTGACTGAGCAAGAGTGCTTATCGGTGATCTACACATATAAGCAATTTAGAGTCTAATTGAATGGGGTAAAGTTTAAAGTCATAACATATCACGCATCATTATGCTGGTTGCAGAATCTCAACGAGCCTGAATGGCGTTTGGCTCGATGGGCTCTTAAGTGCAGGCTTATGACTTTGAGATCCTTCACCGCCCAGGATTAAAGCATCAGAACTCTGACTGTTTATCTCAATTGCTGACTGTTTCCATGACGGCAGACCTCAGTGATGTGATGTATGATAAGATGCTCAGCGGAAAATATGATGATAACCCACCCCAAGTGATCAAAGCGTTGAATGAGATGCAAACGAATACCTTTCAGTGGAATGGGGAACTGTACAAGTGGATTAGCGATTCTACGGTGAATTTTCCACAACCCTCAGCCCAGCCAGGAATCATTATGAGCGCCCACAAGGCAGTCGGACATGGTGGGGTGCACAAGACAATGGAGTTGTTGCGCCCTCAGTACTATTGGGAAAGCATGATCTTCGATGTGCTCAAAACCATTTCATGTTGCCATCAGTGCCAAGTGGAGAAGCCATTCTGCTGTAAGACTTTGTACCGGGTAGTAAAACCACATTTTTCTTGGCATACAGCTTCCCTGGATGTCATTGGTCCCTTACCAAAAGGTGCTAACCGGTGTAAGTACACTCTGGTGGCTTTCACCCACTTGACCCATTGGGTTAAAGTGAGGGTGATACGGGATTTGGGGGCGGTCACAGTGGCCAAGTTTGCGATGAAATGCATTATTCAGTGACATGGCTGCCCTCAGTTCATTCTCACTGAAAACGGAACCAACTTCACCTTGCACATCCTCCCCAAACTGAATGAGCTTATGGGTATCCGCGGGGTTATGACAACTCCATATTACCTTAATTCCAATGGAATGGTCAAACAGTTGAAAGGGACTTTGGTGAACATACTACAAAAATTAGCAACGGATCAACCTTCTGATTGGAGCTCCCTACTTTCCACTGCCATGTTTGCCTATAACATTATTTACCATTCTGCCATGGAGAAGAGCCCCTTTCAACTACTATACGGCTGACACCCAGCACTTCTGGTTTTTTATCATGTGTAGAATACACCGGCTGAATGGAACCCCACTGCTGTTTGACTAACCTTGCGAACACTCTTAACAAATTGGCAACTGAAGCATATTCCTTCAGCTTAGCCAAGAAGATCAAGAATCAGGATGCCAATCAGGTACATCATAGTTGGTTGGCGCAGTTCAAAGAGAGTGATCTGGTTCTCTTCCATGACCAATATGGGTTTGGGTGGAAACACAAGATGGCCAGTATCTGGATTAGTCCATTCAAAGTTATAGAGAAAACTGGGGTTGACGCTTATACCATCAAGGACCCTGCAAGTGGTCTTATCATTAACTGAGTGCATGTTAAGTTCCTCTGAACATATAAGCAATAGGAGCCTTATTGTCCAGTCAAGGAGGGGTAATGTCATGATTCCAATATGACTGGATGATAAGCTTGGAACAGCTAGGGCGGATTGGAAAAAATCTGCCAAACATGATATTAGTTATGATTATTCAAGTGCCTCGAGATGAGGTTTTATTGGGATATAATGGGTTATTATTGGATTGCCTCTAAATAAGGTGATAAGGCAATAAGGCGATGTTGACACTCTACAAATATGAATTAAATCACATCCAAATAGGGTGATAGAGAGCTAAAGAATAACAAGCTGATTTTGTGGAGAATCGGTGGAATAGAATAGTCCAAGCTATGAGAGTGGTATTTTCTGAAGCTGCTATATATAAGCGAGATGGGTGATTGAGAAGGGTAGGTTGTTAATAGTAGAGAAATGGCGGAACAGCGAAAGGTCGCTGTATTTATTAAATTAATTAAAGAGTCGTTGGGGAAATTTCTCCTATTTTAGTATATTTTCAAGTGTCCAAAGGACCAATGATCCCCACATCACCTGTCTGTTGTTCAGTGGGTTCGATCTGTGCAAACAATATTGCAGATCCTAACAATACTGTATGAAATTTATATAAGAGCACTATAAAAATTGAATTTTTATGATTTTTTATTATAATTGAAAGGGTAAAACAAAAAGCGATCCCCCTCAATACTCAACTGTTTAGTATTTAAAGTATTTGGAGGGTTGAGGGGAATTTGAGGATATGTTCAAAATAGCTTAGCTTATTCCAAATTAGGAATATGGGGAACTGCATATTGGAACTCAGGATACTCACTTCATGTTAGCGGAATGATAGGAGGGGAATTACAATTGGCCAAAACATACCCGTGAGGTAACAATCATATGAACTTCAGCCAATCCCCATTTGAGAAATTTCTTTCACCTTGGGGGACCCCCGCCAAGCCTATAAAAGGGGGGTCCCCGTGTAGGTGCATTGAAGGACTTGGTAGTGTATGGGGGAGTGCCTTCTGATGGTCACCCCAAAGTCCATCAGGTGGTCATAGTAATCTGACCATTTGATTTTTCGTTTATTGCCCATGCAGGTTGCAAAATGGTGTTTCATCAATTAACGGGGTTCCACCATGAATCAGCCAGGGTCTTTTGGCTGATATCCTTGACATTATCATTAACATTATTACTAAAATTGTTCTTAATAGCATTGGAAAATTGTAGATGGCTGACATTTCCCCATTTCAGCTGAATTCAACCTAAAACATTCTTATTTTTCAGCTGAGAGCACTTTGTCCAACAATCAGAAACAGGTAATTCCTCAATGAAATCCACTGATAGGGAAGTTCAGGGCCCTTCAGCATTTTGAACTGATACTAACAACCCTGCTAAAGGTTGATGATTTGGTTTCATTTGATTGCAGATCAGGAACTCTTTACAATACTGTCCCACCTGAGCATGTAAGCCTTTCCAATTGTAGGTGCGTCAAATTAACTTCAAGTTCTTTTCTTTTCCAGGATGACCATTGGAGATTCCATCATGATGGTCCTGTATGATTTCCAGGCGAAGTGGTCCAGCAGGAACCCAAAGGCGCCCCTGGAACCACACCATCTCATTCTTTACATGATAACCCCTGGTTAGACCCTCCTGATTCAGAGCGCTTTTACCAAGTACCATAGTATTTGGCCAATAATGGCTGAGAAAGAACTAACTTTTTGAAAATACTGTATTCTCTGCATTTTTCGGAGGTGCAAGCGCTGGCCTGTTGGCCGTGGAAGAGGGAAGTTGAGATGTGATTTTACCCGGTGGAATCATAAACTGGATGTTATGAACCTCTACCTCCTTTGGATGGGGAGCTAAAGCAGGGTTGCGACTCAAAGCATCCACCAACCCATTCTCTTTGCCCTTGGTGAACTCATAAGAAAATGAAAACTGGGCAAGGGTCTCATGCCAACAGGTCTGCTGTGGAGTTAAGACATGAGGAGCGCGGTAGTACTTTAAGGCAAGTGATTTGTACATACATGGAAAGGTTGGGAAGAGCCAAGCAAGTAAAGATGCCAATAAGTCAGCGCCTCCACCACTGCTAGTAACTCTTTGTTGTAAACAGCGTAGCTTAACTCAGGAAAAGACATTTTCCTAGAAAAATATCCTACCTGATGTTCTATCCCATCTTCGCCTACTTGTAATTAGACAGCTGCTATGGCGAAGTTAGAGGCATCAGTAGACACAATGAACTCCTTTGAAGAATCAACATGACGAAGGTTGGACATGTACAACAGGGTGCACTTTACTGTTTAGAAAGCATCCTCCAAAATGGGGGACCACTGAAGCACTTTTGCACCACAGGCCTTATACAAGGGCACTGCCACCTCAGAAAGATTGGGCGTGAACTTCTTGAGGAATGTACACGTCCCCAAAAACTCCTCAATTCCTTGACTGAAGTGGGGGTGGGCCATTCACTAATTGCCTTCTCCTTGTCTGGAGTTATCATATGTCCTTGGCCAAACATGACGTTTCCCAGAAAAGTGACCTGGGACTTGAAAAATTCACAATTGCTAATCTTCAGCGTAAGGCTGGCTGCCTTTAACCTCTCCACCACTTGCCAAAGGTGTACTGCATGGGACTCATGATCAGGGGAAAACACCAATATCATCCATGTAGGCAACCGCGCATACCACCAGAGGGTCCCCCAAAGCAGCATCAATATGGCGTTGAAAGGTAGCAGGGGCATTCTTAAGCCCAAATGGCATGACCCAAAACTGGAAAATCACTTTTCTGGTACAGAATGCAGTTAACCACTCCTGTACCTTCTTAATCCAAATCTGATTGAATGCATTGAGGAAATCCAGTTTGAAAAGGGCTTTAGCCTTCTCCCATTAATGCGTAATCTGAGAATCCAAAGGGATGGGATGGAGATCTGGTACGGTGATGTTGTTGAGATTCCCATAGTCTGTGAATGGGCGTAAGGTACCATCAGCCTTCAAAACAAAGAGAAGTGAGGAACACACAGGGGAGGTTTTCTTAAAAATAGACCCTTGGCCAACTGCTCCTTAACCCACACATCTAAGGCCTCTTCCTCTCGAACAGTCAATGGGTAAAAGGGGGAAGATATATGCACCAGATCAAAAGTGAGCTTGAATTTGCAATCAAACTCTGAGTGGTCTGGTAGTGCATTAGCTGAAGTCGCATCAAACGAAGATTTCTAACCCCTCCAAACAGTAAGGTAGGGGAACCTCCACAGAAGGCCTCAGCAACAGGGCAAGACTGCAAGGGTAAATATTGGGCCAGTGGGGAAAATTGCCCTTAAAGTTGGCTTCAGCCAAAGGGACACCAACTTATGACCAATCTTCAAAGTGAGGGATAAGGAATTTTCCTTCAATTTAGTCCTGACATCAAACTTTTGCCACCACTCTACACCCAAAATAATGGGGTAAACGAGGTTTTTGATAGCTTGGAAGTGGTCAGATAGATGATAATGTTTAACTTGATAGTCCACTAAACCCCAAATTTCAGCGTAAGAATACCTTGAGAAGCCCCTTCTCTAACTATACCACCTGGTACGTATCTCAGCTCAAGGTAGTCGGCTAGGTTTTGGTCCATAAAATTTTCAGAGGCTCCAATTTCCACCAAAATAGTGGTTCTGATTATACTAAAGGGGATGAAAGCGTTGCAGTCGGTAGAAAATAACCCGAATGATCTTTATTTAAAGCAGAAAGTGCCAGTACTTCACCACCAAACTCTTCATCTGGTATTAGCATGTCTCCCTGGTATGTTTTTGAATCATAAAGTGGGAAGGATAATTGGCCACTCTTACTATTGAGGCCACATATCCCACTATATCTTCAGCAGTGGCATAAACATTTTCATATTGTAAACTTTGTTCCTTTTTAACCTCCTGAGCGCTGTGGATCATGGTATAGGTCAAGCGGGGGTTCTCTGTGGTAATTTGATACACAGGAGTAGGTTCCATATCTGAGCCATAAGAGAGTAAATATGGTTCGGAGGTATATATGGTTTTTTTTGTTGTAAAACACGTTTTTAGTTGTGAATGACCCTATTCCCATTACAGCAATGGTTTGCCCAACGTTATTCAAGGCCATCACCCCAGGCCAATATTTGAAGATACCACTGACATCTTCCAAATGTGCTGCCAAAGTAAACCCCATTTATTTAGATTGATTTTAATATTTTCTGTAGAAAGTCGGTGAATCTAAGCTTCCAGACTGAAAAGCATCTGTATCCACTGAGTAAGAGCATGAAGGGTGGGTACTTTCCAATCAGAGGCAGCAAAAATAAGGCTAAGATGCTCTAACCTTTGGGAAAAAGAGTAAACAGTGGTGAGGCTTATTGCAGCCAATGCCCACAGCTGGCGCACACCATCTATGCTTTGTGAAAGTCCCACATAGAAAAGTTCTAGCACATAAAAGAAAATAGTTTGTCAATTAATGTAAGGAGAATGGCTATAACTCTCATATTCCCAGCGTGGAGGTGAAGGGTGCACAGGGCCAACGCCCTGGAACTAGTTGCAAGTAGTAAAGTTATTAAAGCCCTGCAGAGGGTGCTTAAGCAATAATAACTTAGGTCAAGGAGTGTTATCATTAGAGTGAGTAGCCAAACTGGAGCAACGCGGCTCACGAAGTAGTAAGGTATAAGCGTCCTAGGTTGGAGGGAACCTGGGCGGTCCAACGGTGCATGGGCGGATAGTTTTATTATAATTAAAAATTAAAAGGTTAATGTATTGTAAGACCTCCACAAAGAGGTCACACACAGGATAATCCAAGATAACATAAATATTAAACTGTGTACTTAGCAAAGGGTTTATTGATAGGGAAGTCGACCAATGGGAGAGATTGGTCTCAACATAAGAAATTTAAGGGATTTCAGGAAAACAATCAATTGAATGAAGTGGGTCTAAGCCAAGGCGCACCAATAGGTGCACGCTTCCATTGGGAAAAACACTGTACTTGGCAATCAACCAAACTTGGGTAATTGATTGTAGGAGCGGCTGACCTGAGCTGGAAATTTTGAAAACTGAACAGGTTTTGAGTCCCCATTCGCCTAAAAACTGAAGCAAACCGTTTTTGTTCACCACAAAGCTAATTTTATTAACGCACCTGCTGTTATACAGGGACAAACTTCTCTTGCATCCTTGGGACCAACCTGGGCATACTTCACCTTGACCCAGCGTTGATCTATGGTGTGCTTGAGTTCAGGGAGCCCTTCCAACTTCACCTTTCTGGCCTCCCGACATGCTGCTTTGCCTTTAACATTGGTCCCAATTATGATGTCATTTTCTAGCCATGACAAAACCAGCTGTTTCCCTCTATATGAGTTAATACCAAGTTTTGACAGTCTGTATCTAAGAAGTTCATGACTGTCAAACCTTTTTGTCTATTGCCATACCCAAACATAGTCATGTCAAACATGCTGAAGAATGCAGGAGCGTTATCCCAGTGAAAAGTAGGTAATTTTGGTGTAGTTTTGAATTCCTCCGGAGTTTCTCTAGCCACCACTCTCACTTGGCTACCCAACTGATTAGAGGATTAATATTGGGAGTTATCTCCAAAATAGTATCAAATGCTGTCAGCATATTCCTAGTAATTATCAACTTCACAACTGGAGTTCTTGGGGTCTTTTCTTTATCGTTGGTCACTGCATAAGGTTTAAATTCACATTTCTGATTCTTCAGATCATTGGCTTGTTTCACTATTCCTTCCATGTCTGAACTGAGTGAGCGCAAACAAATACAATCCTCTTTGCATTCCATTTTCAAGTTTAAAACTTCTTTGATCAAAGTTGCTTCTTTCTTCTTCATTGACGTTACTTTCTGAGTATCTCATTGCTGAAATTGGAAACTTCTTAATATCCTTCCTTGATCTTTGTGACTCTCTCCTCTTTGGCATCTAATTCTCTATTATCAAAAAAATCAAGGCGTTTTTATTGACAGTTGCCAATTCCGTCCAAAGCTTTCTTAATTATATTTTATATGGTATTGTAGATTATCTTAACTTACTCAACTATCTCCTGCAGTGAGCACTAAATGTTAAAAACTGGAAACATTTGGCCCCTGTAGTAAGCACCAGATGTCAAATCTGGTTTCTTCGCTGATAGTTTTCAGAATGTAAACTACACAGGTTCATTATGTAAATTATTCACGTTGCTTGATAGATATATATGAGTGATAATAGTATGACAACTATTAATTGTAGTTAAATAATTAACCCAAATGTGGTCCAACGCTAAACTTGGAATAATCCACAATATACTGATTCAACAATTTGGGACCTCTTCCTACTTAAGCTGAACTTAATCCACTCTCAGATTCATAGGTTCCCTGACTTAGTTCTTTTCATGCTGAATCAGCAGAGATACACATCCATAGTCTGCTTTTCTTCTAAGGATATTGGATCCTTACTCTTTTTCACGCCAAAGAGTCCACAATTCATGTACTACAACAATAATTAACTGATGATGAATAGAACTTAAAACTAATATTGATCTTTTTTTATTTTCTTTATTAATAAAGTTACTTGGGAATTAAAAGGGGGAATTTGACGCCCAACTCTTCAGTTGGCGCCTCAGCCATGAAACGGCAGCCATTTCCATTGAAATTCCCTACATCGTCTCTACCATAAATGGTCTTCTCCAATGGGCTAAAGATTCCTCCGTTGGACATCCTAGAGACCTGAAAACGAAAAGAGCTAGATAACGTGTCCCTAACGTTATCACTCAATCACAGCAAACCAACCACAACTGGCTAGCAATATGCTTAGGTAGTGGGACTCTTTACCCATTATAGCAGGTTGTAAACCAACTGATTATTTCATTAGTTGCATTTTGCAACACTCACCTCGAAACTGATAATTAAATTCCCAATCAGTTGGTGATGAAACCTTACCAATCCCAATCAGTACACTTCATAGTTAATCAGCAATCAATTATCAGATGCCCCAATTTCGTTGGCAACTCTTCCTGATGAGATCTTAAGCATACACAAGATCAATCCCCAGCAGATCTAAGCTTGGAAAATTGCCCAAAATACTCAGACATTATTATCTTGAAATCAAGGTCAATCAATATATGGTTCATTTACTAGCGGGACTTATCCCCTAGAAAACCAGCAGATAATCTAGGAATCTGGAAAGTTGGGCAAAATCCCTACACCCTACAAAGTCATTTATAAGCGTGGCAACGAATACTCAATTGTAGAGTCCATTCAAGTTACCATAGTTAACCATGTACATAGTCACTTTCTCCATCCGTTTTCCCTCCTACGCCAAGATCTAAAGGGGGGCGTTGTTAGAATTCCTACCCAAATTGGAGATTTGAATGTGATGGCCAAAAGGAATCAATCCAATATGTTGAACTAGCTAAACATTTATTGGGGATAATCCCCAACAAAAATCACAGCCTTCTGAAATTGGAGATCAGCCCCAACTATGTGGTCAACTATTGCTTTCCCAAAGCTTCCTAATCTTAAGGTTCAAACCCAATCCACGTGACAATCGAATCCTATTTGACCAAAATGACCAGCCTACTGCAGAATCCCCAATTGGTAATAATTATTTTCGGGACTTTGGGGGAGCAACTCCAACCCATTCATATATTGTCAACGTCCCTAAGCCCCCAGAGAGTTAAGAGGCCATTAAGACCTTAAGTAAAGCTAAAAAGGGAAAAGATATACGCAAGAAACAATATTTACTGAAAAAAATCCTTGAGGTATTTATAGGACCTTAATGGATTAGTAATGGAAAGATTCAGAATAGGAAAGTCTTGGCATTGATTGCTGATAACAATATGAAATAAATATTACAAGGGGATTGGGAGCATCCTCAGCATAATTTGCCATTGCATCTGAAAAGGTTACTCGATTGGGGTGAAAGTGCCAAAATGGGTTTTGCCACGACCTGATAGTTTTGACATCCTCAGCATTAGTCGCTTGTGTCTAATATTTAATTATAATTTAATTAATGGAGCCAATCACCAATACTTTGGATAGGGCTTAACCCAAGTTAATGGTGAACCCAATATGGCATCCACCCATAGATGGGTCACAACCCCTAGTCAGGGCTTCCCCCAATAAAAGTTGAATCCCGACAGAGCCCCTCCAAGCCTCAACTAGGGGTCAGATCCAAGGCGGGGACATCAGCGTAGATATGGCATCAGGATTGACACCTGGCATTGGCACAGGGGCCAGCATTGGGAGGAGGTCCTGGCATTTGGGATGACACCTGGCATAGGCACTGGAGCTGACATCAGGAGGAGGTCCCAACATTGGGGTGATACCTGGCATCAGCACTGAGGATGGCATCAGGAGGAGGTTCTGGCATTGGGGTTGACACCTGGCATTGGCGCTAGGTCTGGCATTGAGAGGAGGCCCCAGAATTGGTGCTGGGGCCAGCATCAAGGATGACACCCCAGTAACCTGGGCTTGGCCACCCAGGCTAGTTTTGGGGCCCTTAATCCCCCTCATCCAGGATTGCCCTCTTGGGGTCAGGGGCCAGGGTAATCTTGCTTGCTCTCTTTGGGGCAGAGGCCAGGGTAAGCCTTGGGCCAAAGGCCCTCAGCAGCAACCGCCTCTCCTCCTTCCAATTTTAGCTCTTGTTGGGAACTTGGGGCCCCTGCAGTGAGTACCACTGTTGGGACTTTGGGGGAGCAACTCCAACCTGGCCTGATATTATCAGGGCCCCTAAGCCCCCAGCGAGTTAATAGGCCATTAAGGCCTTCAGTAAAGCTAAAAACAGTTAAGAGATAGTCAAGAAACAGTATTCATTAAAATAATCCTCATTTTATTTATAGGATCTCAATGGATAATGAATGGGAAGATTTGGAATAGGAAAGTCTCAGCATTGATTGTAGATAACAATTGAAATAAATATTACAATGTGATTGGGAGCATCCTTGGAATAATTTGCCGGCGCACCTGAAAGGGTTAATTGATTGGGGTGCAAGTGCCAAAAATGGGTTTTGTCGCAACCTGATAGTTTTAACATCATCAGCAATAGTTGCAGGTGTCAAATATTTAAATATAAATTTAATTATTGGGGTCAATACCTGATACTTTGGATTGGGCTCAACCCAAGTTAATGAGGAGCCCAATCTGACCTCCACACGTAGGTGGATCACAAAACTAGTTGGGGCTTCCCACAATATAGGGTGAATCCTGACAATTATAGATCTTAGCTTAGAACTTTTGGAGATTTACTGAGAAAACCTCCCCGATCTCCCATATAATAATGACTCTAAGCAAATAAAGATTATACTCTTTTTGCCACTTTTAAATGAGATTTGGCTTACCTCAATCATCAAGGGATAAAATGATAGTTAGGATTTACCACTCAAGAAACTTATCATGAATGAAGACTTTCCAGCCAAGGAAAGTAAAAACTTATAATCCAGCACCCAGGAACTTCAGGTTTCCTGGTCTGAAAATAAAGGAAAAGGTGGTCAAAATTCCTTAGTCCTGACATTCCCTTTGATTAATAAAATTTTATTTAATTCCATGACTCAGCATTTAAGTCAACTCTCCCCCACAAGTACAATTCTCAGTCAATTTCTTATACTTTGTTTTAATATGAAAACCTAAATTCAGAATTAAAAATGTATTATTTGAGCTATTTGTTAGCCACACTCTTGTCTGGTGCCATGTTTCCTGGTGTTGGAACTTTGGTTGACCACATTATCCATCTCGCTTGCCAATTAGAAAATTGAAAGTTTTTAAAGCAACTGATTGTTTGGCAATGGTTGCCAACTAAATTATTAGTCATAAATATCAAAGAATACAATACATTGGTTGGTTTTGATTAATATTTCTTTGTGGATCATCCCCAACTAAATTATTAATTGTAATTAACCAAAGGACCTAATCCAATGATGGGATCTGATTACTATTCTGTCAGGGATTATCTACAACTAAATTAGTAGTAAAAATTCATCAAAGGACATAATCCGATGATTGTTTTAATCAATATTTCGTTGGACATCATGCCTCACAATGTTAATTAGGTAAATCAATGAGGGCCTGATTTCAAAAAGTCAGATTTCTATAATGAATCGTTATGGCAGAGGCGCTGAATGATTAGGGTCATTTTAACAAAGCTAAAGAAGCGTTTTAATGCTTGTTTTGGCGGTAGCTAGTAGTATTAATCAGGTAACACAGCCCCAGACCATCACCGTATGGTTCCTAACACATGGAGATGGTTGCAGATCCGTAAAAAGTTACACTGCTGGGGATTAATTAAGATGAAGACGTTCACTACCTTTGGAAGTTAATCTCAAGGGTTAGAAGTTTCAGGGGACTAATCAGTTTATTTTCAGAGAATTATCTGAAAAGTTGTCCTCTTCTGCCTATAAAAACCTCTACCATTTTCTAATAAAAAGCAGAATTAAACTGAAATGTATTTATATTTACTTCAAAATTAAAGATTGAAGGGAACAAAGCTTTAGTTGTTTTTCTCAATTACAATTACCAGAGTTAAACTGTTGTCACCTATTTTAAAGACTCAACCTACTAGTTGTCGTCATACAACTAGTATTTATAATATTATTTCACAACTAACCTGTGCAGTAAACCTACCCAAAAGTTTACACTTGGTGCTCACTACAGGGGGTGTAGTTTTGTCTTGTTAAGAAGTACCACCATGTTATCTCTGCAAGGAGAGATTCAGTGGTATGGAGTGAGCTGGAGAGTGTTAATCAGACCACTCTAATGTCAGCCCCTCAGGCCGATTTATCCCAAATGGAGAATCGCATTTTCAATGTGGAAGAAGATGTCAACCTTGTCACAGAAGTTAATAATGAATTTTTGGAAAAACATCTGAGTTAGAGCAACAATATTCCAAAGTGGAGAAAGAGCTACTCCTGCTCAAAGTAGCACTTTAAGCCAAGGCTGGAAAAAATTTAATATAATGGGAAAAACATAGTCAGCTCCAGAAACAAGTACAAGAATGGGAAAAACATCGGTGTACTTGTATTCATGTGGAAACGGAAATTGGGGATCAGGGCCTATATGAAGATGAAATCAATATAGGGAGCATTCAGCCTACTCAAAATATGCCAAGTACCTATGCCACCATCTCAGCGATAACCCCCAACAACAAACCAACTGGCGCTAATATGGCTAGCTGCACTACTCGTCCTACAACCAAGCATGTGGAAACTGAGGAATTTTGGCCCACCCCAATTTTTCCACCCTTTCATTAGGATAAAGCCCCATTTTTCTTCAGATTGTTTAAAATGACCATGTTCAGTTGCAGTGATTGCCAAAAAAGCTGTTAAGGTTATCAATTATTTAGACACCACTTGTCTAAACTTGGTATCACCCCATTTGCGAGGGGAAAATTGGTCCTATAATGAGGCAAAAAATGCAATTATGAAGGAATTTGGAAGTCCTGAATGAATGGCTAGCTGAAAGCAGGAGTTTATGGTAATACAATCCTGGAAAGATGAAGTCTTAGGAGAATTTGCTGACTGTTTTTACAAAGAAGCGCAAATCCTGATGGGAGCTAATAACCTGAGCAATTTTGATGCTCGCATCGCCATGAAGGCAGCACTCTGACCCTATTGGGATTTAAACCAGTCCATGGTGTCAACCTTCACCAGTATTAATACTACTTCTCAAATGGTGGAACACCTGAAAGAATTGGCTTCCACTTTTGATGCACCAAATCAAAGTGTAAAACAACATAGCCTTTTAATTCAACTTTGGCAAAAAAAACCCAAGCCCAAAAAGGATTTCCCCAATCAAACGAGGAAAAAACCCAACGGTCTGAAATGGCCTAGTAATGCCCCGCGCATTACTTGTAACAGATGCGGAAATAATGGACACTATGCTGCCCAGTGCTGGACTAAGAAACCAAAAGATCTGGTGAACTTTGTTAAGGATGACAATGCCTATGAGGAGTCGGGAAAAGGCCCTGCAGTCTATAAGAGAAATGATCTAGATCCACAAATTGCCCAGTTCTCCCAAAGAGGTTTGACTAAATTGATACCTACAACCTGTTTGTAAATGAACCTGTTCAGATTCTCCCCAGCGGAGCACAGGTTCAGATATCCACGCAATAACTCAATCAAAAGAAAACGCAATTAATCCTAAAATTATATCAGAAGTTGCCTAACCCTACGCTCATCAACTGTTAGAAAAGGCCCAAAAAGCTTATGACAAGATGAATTGCTAAAGACAATGTTGGAAGTCGTTAACGTTTCAATTCTTATTGCTACCATCAAGGATTCATTTACTGATATATCAGCCCAAATTAATCACACTCTGAATTTGGCAACTGATGCCACTATACATTCAGTAAACAACATTTCCCACCATTCTGAGTGTACTTATGCCAACATATTGGTTAACTGAGTAGAAGTAAGGGCTATTGTTGATAGTGGTGCACCAATCAATATCGTGTCTACCAAATTGGTAAAACATCTAAAGATTTTGCCAGATATAGCACATCAAAAGCAGTATCATACCGCTGGGCCCAACCCTACTACCTCCTGTGGGGCTTATAGTGCCTTATCTCTTTGTTTTGGATCTCTAGTTTTGTCTGAGCCAGCAATTGTTCTACCTAATCAAAAATTATGATATTCTCATTGGCACTGACTTCATGCGGAAGTATAGAATAAAGTGTGACTTTGAGGCAAATACTATGACAATCTTGGGCCAGACGTTACATTGATCTATCTTTGGAAGGGGGATGCCCCCCTCACTTGGATAAATAACTTTATAAATGTGATATATAAGGATGGCCTTCTTCCCATTGGTTATAAACTAGTTGGGAAAAAGATCCACCCTTTACCAAAACGCGTAAATGAAAACTGAGGGATCCCAATCTGGTATAAAAGGAATTAATCCTACTGCCTGGGATGCAGATAGTGGTCAATACTGGACTGACTCTGAAAATTCCTAAGCAATCATATATAGAAATTGAGGCTCCCTGGCAAAGACTGAGGATTGAACCTTAGGTAGCTCCAGGGATCCTAATTCCTGGTCATGGGGAAATTCATATTCTATTAGCCAATCTGGGAAAAACGCCAATGAATTCAAGCAAAATCAAGTAGTTGCATTCGCCCAGTTAATCCATATAACAGAGCTCCATTCCTTCCACAAATTTGGGGATGTAAATGAAATGGGATTACCAGATTCAGCTGGATGCATTCATACGTCAACCACTCAGGAACAATTATCAGGATTAAACAAAGATCAGTAAAATGAAGTATTAGCTTTATTCAAATGATATCAAAATATTTTGCACAAAACAACTATGATCTTGGGTGCGCATAAAATGTACTCCATCATATTGACACTGGGGAAGCTTCCCTGATTAAAATGAGACCTATTTGAAGGTCATGAGCAGCTGAGGCAGTAGTTGCCAAAGAAATAGAAAAGTCGTTGGAGCACAGATTGCCTGTGTCTTCATCCAGCCCATGGGCTAGTCCAATATTAATTGTTGAAAAAATGATGGGTTGAATTGGGTTGTAATTGACTATCGCCATCTTAACAAAATCACATAAAAAGACTCTTACCCCTTGCCACAAATTGATGACGCGTTGGATCAGTTAAGAGTGGATAAATTCTTTTTAGCGATGGACCTCATCTTGGGGTATTGGAAGATTTGTCACCTGAGAACCAGGAGAAGTGTGCCATAATAATGGCAAAAGGGCTTTACCAACCTATGCGGATGCCCCAAGGCTTATGTAATGCCCCTGAAACTTTTCAACGGGCTATGGATACCATCTTATGTGACCTCAAATTGTCCTGTGTTCTAGTCTATCTATATGACATCAATGTATTTAGTTAAACATTCACTGAGCACTTACAACACTTAGAGGAAGTGTTCAAGAAATTATCTGCTGCCAATCTTCAAATCAAGCCCCAAAAGTGTCTTTTATTTAAAAAACAGCTAGAATATTTGGGTTTCATTATAAATGCGGATGGATTATGACCACAAAAACAAAAAATTGATGCTATTGAGTGGATGTCATTGCCAAAAAGTGTTCGTGATATACAAGTCTTTTTAGGAATGGTTGGTTATTATCGCCGTTTTATTAAGGACTTTGAAAAATAGCAGATTCATTATTCCATCTGTTTGAGGACTAAAAAAATGGTTCTAATGGAATGAAATGGCCCAAAGAGCATTTGATAAATTACACTGATACTTGATGACCAGCTCAATACTCAAATATCCAAATTTCAACCGACTGTTTATTATACAATCAGATGCATCGCTCATGGTGATAGGTGCCATAGTTAGCCAAATGGACAAACAAGGCAAAGAACACCCAGTGGCATATGTCAGCTGTACCTTAACCAAGGCCAAAAGAAACTATACAGTCATCAAGTGCAAATGTCTTGCAGTTATCTAAGCTTGTAAGCAATTTCATGTTTATATTTATGGGAAGCATTTCAAGATTGTAACTGATCATGCATCTCTCCGTTGGTTGCATAACTTAAAAGAACCTGATGGAAGACTAGCGCAATGGGCCTTGAAATTTCAGGTATATGAGTATGAAATTGAACATCGCGCCAGGGATAAAAACCAAAATGCTGATGTATTATCCATACTGCTGGCAATTTCTTGCAGTACAGGATTATGCTGATGATCTATTTAAACGAATTGTGAAAGGAGAGTAGGAGGACAAGCCACCAGAAGTTCAAATGGCGTTACAAAAAGCCATGGAGGGAACAGAACAAAAGAAAAGACAGTTATTTAAATTATTAAATGCTAAAAGGCTTCTGTTCCCAACCCATCCAAACAAACGGAAATAATTCACACCGCTCACAAAGTTGTTGGTCATGATGGCCTCAAGAAAACGCTAGAGCATATTTGTCAATATTACTATTGGGAATTATTAAACTACAATATGGCATATTTTCTTCCCTGTTGTGTGGAGTGTCAGCTCCACAAGCCACACAAAAAGGTGGCTGGATATCAGTTAGTGCAACCAGGATTATCCTGGCATACAGTATCAATCGATGTCATGGGACCCCTTAGTACAAACACTGTAGGAATGCGATATATCATAGTTGCAATTGATCATCTGACCCAATGGATTGAAACCAAGGCTATTGTACAGGTCAATGCTATGAATACTGCCAAATTTATTCTGGATCAAGTGATATGTCAGCATGGGTGTCCTCAAGTGATCCTAATTGATAATGGAACGAATTTTACCTCCTTTGTCATACCCTGATTGAATGAACTTATTGGAATCAAGGGGGACATATTGGTCCCATATTGGCCAGAGACGAATGGACTAGTTGAGAGAGTGAATGCTACCTTAGACTCTACATTACAAAAGTTGATTGCAGGAAAAACGTCTACTTGGGCTTCATACTTATGTTCGGTGACATTTGCCTATAATGTCAGCTATCACTCTTTGATGGGGAAAACACCCTTTGAATTTCTCTATGGAAGAAAAGTCGCCTTACCACCAATTCTATACTCAGCACTGGAATTAACTTTGGGGATGAGTCCAGACCAATATTTAAATTGATTAGCTAAGATTATGATTGATTTACAATCCCAAGCGTTCACCAAACCCCTTCAGAAAAGGATCCAGGCTAAAACATATGATGATAAAAAATGACCGCCCATAAAAAGATTTGAAATTGGAGATAAAGTATCCTATTGTGATATGCATGAATTTGGCCGACAAAAAAAGCTGGATGCTTATGGATAAATCCCTTTGAAGTAATTTCCAAAACAGCAACAGATGCCTATACAATCAAAAATATCCTCGATGGTTGTATAGTTAACCAAGTTCATAGCAAGTATTTAAAAAAGTGGCACTAAAAAGAATATATACAAAAAAGAAAAAGAAAAAATTAATTAAACACCAGTATAAAAAACATAAGGAAAATAATTCAATAATAATGAAAATATATAAGAAAATCAAATATAATTACTCATACTCAAAATCATTGGGCATTGTTCCCTACTATTGTCAGCAGGGCCAGCTCAGGTTGCAACTGGGTCCATCGGAATTAGTCCCAAGGTGCTAAAGTACATTGTCCCTAGAAATGAAGAAGATTCGCCCTGATCACAAACGGAGAGCCCACCAGAGGGAGCACAGTTTCTCCAGGCTATGGCCAGTGTTGAGGCCAGATTTCCTTGGTATGGCATGAGGCCATATGACTGAGCTAACAGAGGCAGCAGCAAGAAGGGGACCTCTGAACCAATGAGATAGTTAAGTCTGGTAGATGGACCTCTGAACTAGGCTTGTTAATTAAGTCTTGAGATGAAGAAAGTGCTTCTGAAAAACTGTCTCGCTGGGTAATCTGGTCAAGTGGGGATGTGTTGGAAATTTGGTTGACCACATTATCCATCTCACTTGCCAATTAGAAAATTGATAGTTGTTAAAGCAACCAATTGTTTAGCAATGGTTGCTGACTAAATTACTAGTCATAAATATCAAAGAATATAATCTGACAGTTGGTTTTGATTAATATTTTGTTTGGGATCATACCCAACTAAAAACACTAGTTGTAATTAACCAAAGGACCTAATCCAATGATGGGATCTGATTACTATTTTGTTGGGGATCATCACTGACTAAATTAGTAGTCAAAATTCATCAAAGGACATAATCTAACGATTGTTTTGATTGATATTTCGTCAGGCATCATGCCTGACAATGCTAATTAGGTAATTTGATGAGGTCCTGATTTCCGATAGTCAGATTGCTATAATGAATCATTATAGCAGAGGCGCTGAACAATTAAGGTCATTTTAACAAAGATACTGAAGCGTTTTAATTCTTGTTTTTGCGGTAGCTAGTAGTAGTAATCAGGTAACATGGCTATAAGTCTTGAGGACCAGCCCTCGCAACTGGATAGGGTTCAACACCCCTTCTAGACAAAAAGGGGCCTCAAGGCTCCAGTAGACCCTCTTTCACAGCTGGCGACCTAGCCCATGTGATAGATGAGTGTTTAGTGACGGCTTTTCTACCCAAAGACATCCCACTCCCACCACTTCCCCCTCTTCAATCCTGGTAAGGTTGATAAAAGGGATCTGCAGGGAGATGGCGCACATCAGGGGGCATGGAGGGGGCCCTGGGTCCACCCACTCCCCAGGCAAGCCATGGCTAAAATTTGGGAAAATGGCAATTCCCAACACAGGAGCCCGGCCAGTAATTTCTGGACTGGGGGAGCTGGTCTGAGCTGGCCTGCTTCAGAAGACAGATCAGAATACAGCTCGGATTGCAAACTTAGTTCTGAATGACTTAATCATCTGACTTAATGCTCCATCATGGATCCAGGGAGTTTGGATCATATGAGTTGCCTAATTGAGGTATCAGATCAAATTGCAACAAATCTGATCCATGGACCCCTGCCTCCCAGGATGAATTTGGACCGCCCAAGCCATGCGAACAGGCTGATTTGAGTCATCAGGACCTGGATCAGTAGTATTGACTTAGCTTGGCTCCAAGTTTTTGGAAAAATTTGCAAAAAATTTCTAAGCTTTTGCCAGAATCAGGAGCAGCCTTCTACCCCCTCCAAGCCAGCCAACCAAATCCCTTCCCCATCCCCCAAATGACCAATCCCTCAATACCTCCCCATGCCTATTGCCCAGTTTAAAAGGCAACTGCCCCCACCGAGGGCAGTTATCAGTTCATTTATTTGCTTTAATCAAATAAAATCCAAAATATCCGCCTAGTTTGCCGCAGCCTCCATCTGCCTTTAAAAATTTACAAAAATTTTGTCGATTGATCTTATAAGGTGCGCCATTACCCAAATCATATTGCCAATGTTTGCCAACTGGATTATCCAGTCACTTGATCCTGCCATGCGGCAGTGGATCATAAACGCGATAATCTGCCCCACCCCCAATGATGAACCCGCTGCTTTGTTCATTTTCATGCGTCCATTAAATGGAGACCCTTCCATCTGTTCAGTCACCAAGTCCGCCAAAACTGCTCCCCAGTTGGAGCAGCCCCAAGGCGTCCCTGGCCCACCGCATATGGGTTCAGCTTCCATAGCCTCCCCTTCCACTGCAGGTTCAGCCCACCAGCAGGACCTAGAGTGCCCCCTCCAGGGGAAGCTCGGTCCCAGCCCCTCTCTTGGGGTTTACCATACCTCCACACATATTTCTAATAACGTGGAGCTTATGTGCCACCCCCGCTGGTGTGCAAGCCCACCTACCTGAATCTGAAGGCCAGCAACCGCAAACCCAGGAGGGGTCATCATCCTCCCTGCCTCTCCCGCCCTTGGGGGTTGCCCCCGCAAGACTCACAGTTGCCCCCAACGCAACCATCTGGTTTGCCTTGGGGGCCTTTGGTACATTACTGAATGTTTTCTTTCCTCACATTTCCCGTAGATCCCCACTTCTATTAGTCACCCAGACCGCTATGCCTCTGGCATTCAGGGGCCTCCACTGGGTGTTCGCTCACCCTGACTGGGAGCCCAGTGTAGTTCTTCTTAGCTGAATCCATGACATAATGAACCAACCATTAATCTCGGCCTTCTACGCCCTCCTTACTAGGACGGAAGATGCGCTGTCCTACGCCCTTACTCTGAGCATGATTTCCCTTTGTGACTTGGCCTTCTCCTGCTGGGCAGTGGCCTCATTGGTCTGGGCCTGCCACCAGGGTCAGCTGAACTTGTCCCCACCCCGCCAAGCACCAATGGATAGTGCTACCCATTTAGTGAATGCAACAGGGTTGGTGGTTCCCCCTGTCCCTTTGGAGGAGGTGGCCAATCAAATCCTGGGTGTCCTGGCAGAGATCCAGGTGCGCCTCACTGCTGATGGGGGAAGTCCCCGCTTCCCTCTGATGCACAGCAGAGTGTGGCCCTCCTCGACGCCCTGGATGGGGATGCCCGCCATTGGGTCAGGGGAGTGCTCCACTCTTCTGCCAAGCTGGGCAACCCCGCCCCCTTGTTGGCGTTGGTCACCTCAGCGGTCCAGCCCCCTGAGTCAAGACCAGCGCGCCTCCTGCACTTGTTTACTTTGGGACAGGCAGCCATGGACCTACCCTCCCTGATTGAGGCCTTTGCAGTCCTGGCTCCAACAGTTCCCATCCCTGTCAAAATCACAGTCTCCGCATTCCGCGCAGCCCTGGACCCCACTGCAGCAGCCCATACGGCTTGGGATCCTCTCCCTGGATCTTTAGAGGTTGCGTTTTCTGTGGCCCATGCAATTGGGGCAAGGCCCTGGCACAACCCCACATGTACTATCGCCGCCCCCAAGGCACCCCACACCACACCTCCCCTGCCAGTGGGCGCGGCCAAGGGGAAGCGTCCCCCTGGTCTAGCTGCCCTTTGCTCCCCCTCAGTAGCCGCCTCGGTTAAATCCCCCCAGTGGAATACTTACTTATGGTACTGCCGGCCCCCAGCCCAGATCAGGAGGCTGGATCGTTGGGCCCCCAGTGTTTGGAGTCTTCTCAGTGTGATGAGATCATCCCCCAGGGTGAACCCACCTCCCCCTGAAGAGAGTGGAGCGGGTGTGTATATTAACCCTCATCTACCCATGTGGGACAAGGAAGTGGTAGAAACCCCATATCAGCCGCACCCTACCCCCGCAGTTCCAGGCCAGTCTCTCCTGATGTTGGGTTATGGCCCCTCCTTGGGTGCCCTTTTACTAGCTCACCCCAATAATGAAGACCAAGCATACTTCTTGTTTTATATTTCCTTTCCATCAGAATCAGGAATAATCACAGTACAAGCCCTGCTTGACACTGGAGTGGCGGGTAACTTCATCAACATTGGCGTGGCACAGTCCTTGGACCTAACATTGGAGGAATCTTCATCCATCCTGGGCGCCTCATCTGAGTCCATGATGTCCCACCGCATCCAACGTCCATTGCACTTCTTAGTTCATGGCTTTGGATTCTCTGACCATTTCTCAACGGTACAGGACTTGCTCTACCCTGTAATTTTGGGGGTGGGCTGGTGGCGCCGCCAACAAGTTTATATCAATCTTGCAAACAACTCCTTGTTCACAAACCTCAAGTTGATTGGTGAGATTATCTTTCTAAAGACCTTTCCCCAGGGCACATCCCTTGGTTCCATCGCCCCACTGGACCCCATCCTATCTGACCTCCCTCTAGACTTTCCCTCCTGCCTAGCCCCATATAAGGCCATCTTTGATATGTCACTGGCATCCAAGATCCTGTCACACTCTGAGTATGACTTGACGTTCCAGCTGAATGTCGACCTAGTCAAGATCAACTGCCCCCTCTACCCCTATACAGAGGAAGAAGATAGGGCTCTTGGCAGTTGGCTGGACGACATGCTAGAGAAAAGTGGCTCATCAAGAAGTCTTTTCCGATCACCTCCCCCATATTTTTTGCCAGGAAAGCAGATGGGTCCCTGCGCCCCTGCGGCGGCTATGGACACCTCAACCCACCACCATCCCTGACCCATACCCCTTACCCTTAGAGCAGAACATCGCACAGGCCATCTCCAATTCTTGCGTCTTCTTGAAGTTAGACCTGGTGAACGCCTTCAATCAGGTGAGGGTGGTGAGGGGACAGGAGTGGCTCACAGCTATTCGCACTCGTCAGGGGCTTTTCCAGTTCAGGGTGATGCCGTTTGACTTGAAGCATGCGCCAGCCACCTTCCAACGTCTCATTGATGATGTGTTGGGGGACTTGCATTTCTCTTGTGCGGTGGCCTATATTGACGACATTCTGGTCCATTCCCCCAAACCCAAACAACACATTAGGGACCTCGAAGTGCTAGTGGCAGCTTTCCACAAGGCAGGGCTATTTGTTAAGCCCTCTAAGTGTGAGTTCTTCAGGGATGAGGTTACCTTCCTAAGAATTTTTTTCCTGAAGGATGTGTATTCCGTCCCCCCCTGCAAGCTGGAGGCCATTCAGTCTTGGCCTACCCCAACCACTCAAAAACAGCTTTGCAGCTTTCTTGGCACCGTCACCTTTTTGAGGAAACTTTCCCTCGCTCTTGCCCAACTGGCAGCACCCTTGCACCCCCTCACTGGGAAGAACGCCCCCTTTAAATGGTCCCCCAAGTGCCAGCAGGCCTTTGAGGATATCAAGGAGGTGTTTGTCACAGCCCCTGTCCTGCAGCATGCTGACACTTCCTGGCCCTTAATAGTAGCCTGCGATGCCTTGTCAGTAGCAGTGGGTGCTGTGCTGTTGCAGGAGCATGAGGGAGTTGAGCACCTGGTGGCCTATTACTTCCGGAAGTTTACCACAACAGAGCAATTATGGCCAATATACAATAAGGAGCTAGCGGTGGTGGTGTGGTCACTAACCCACTGGCGATATCTCCTGCAGGGCACCCTGCACAAAATTACCATTCAGTTGTACCATAAGGCCCTGATCTACTACTGCAAACCTCAGAAGCTAGGCCACCGGAAAACTTGCTTGTATCAATACCTCTGTGAGTTCCATTTTAAGTACAAATTCATCAAAGGCCCACTGAACATCTTGCCGGACATGCTCAGCCATAACCCCTCCCTGTTCCCCAACGGGGAGGAGGACCCATTAGACCATATGATGGTAGTGCCCCCCTCCCAAATCCTCTCATTGGCTCCCCCTGCTGTATCTTTCGCTGATGCAGAACCTGACACTCCGCTCCTCCCACGTATCCTCACTTCCCAAACCTGCTGCCCTGAAGGAATCGAGCTTCTGGATGACTTGGAGTCCATGTGCTGCAAGAGAACTCTGTATACCTTGCAGGATGGAACAATATGGTTCCATTATCGGGTTTGGGTTCCTCCTTCCCTACACAGCCATGTTATTGAGGAACACCACATCCTTCAGACCATTGGCCACCCCAGTATCAAAAAATGTGCAGATCTCATAAAGAAAACCTATAATTGGCCTGGGTCCTCAAAGGACATTCCCAATTGGATCTCTCGTTATGTCACCTGCGCCTGGGCAAAATTAGATCTTTCTGGAAAGAAGGAATTGTTACACCCCTTGCAGCAGGCTGAGGGGCCATGGACCTAAGTCTCAGTGTACTTCATTGTGGAGCTCCAACCTCCTGTGGCTCAGATGCAGTAATGGTAGTCGTGGACCAATTTATCAAGTTTGCACTCTTCATCCCCTGCCTCTCTTCTATTACTGAGGTGGAGACCACAAATTTATTTTTAACCATGACTTTGCCATGTTTGGTCTCCCCAAGGAGTTAGTGAGTGACAGGGGACCCCAGTTCACAGCCCAATTCTGGGAAGAGTTGTTGACCCTCCTTCACATCAATCCCTGAAGATCCACAGCCTACCACCCACAGTCTGATGGACAGACTGAGTGGGTGAACCAGGTACTGGAGCAGTACTTGCGCTGCTATGTGACAGCCTCACAAGACACCTGGGCCAAAGACCTACCCCTAGCACAGTTCGCGTACAACAACTCCCTCTATTCCTCAACCAGCTTCTCTCCCTTTAAGGTCACTCTGGGGTATAACCCCTCATTCCATATTGGTCCCCGACTCTCCTCAGCAGTTCTGGCCTCCAAGGACCGCGTAAGCTCTCTCTGTGAGATGCACAATATGGTTTTCAAACACTTGACAAAGTCCATTGAGGACTATAAGAAGTTCGCTGATCAGAAGTGTCTTCTAGGGCATGAGACCATGGTTGGATCCCTTGTCATGTTAGATACCTGAAACCTTTCCATGAAAGCCCCCACCTGCAAGCTCGCAGCCAAATGAACAGGACCCTTCGAGGTTGTGAAGGATTTAGGCAATGGAGCCTACCGCCTGAGATTGCCTGCGCACTGGAAGCAGAACAATGACTTCCACACCTCCCTTCTAATCCCCTTTAAGGGGGAATGGCCAACATCTCCCGAGACAATCATTGTCAGGGAATCCCAGGAAGCAAGGTGGAGGCCATTGTAGCTTCCTGAAGGTCCCGCCAATCCATTCAGTACTTGGTCGCCTGGAAAGGTTACCTCTCATATGAGAACAGCTGGGTGAACGCGCACAATTGTACAAACTGCAAGGACCTGATAGAGGAATTCCATGCCTCCCACCTAACAGCGCCCTGCCCTCCCCCAGAATATCGCGGCTATTCTGGCCATAAAGTTACCAGAGCGCCACAAGAACTATGCCTTGATCCATGCCCTGGGGGTGGGATCATCCCTATCAAAAAGGGAAGGATAATGTAAGTCTTGGTGACCAGCCCTTGCAACTGGATAGGGTTCAGCACCCCTTCTGGATGAAAAGGGGCCCCAAGTCTTCAGTGGACCCTCTGTCACAGCTGGGAGACCTAGCCCATGTGATAGATGAGCGCTCAGTACGGCTTTCCTACCTAAAGACATCCAACTCCCACCTCTTCCCCCCTTCAATCCTGGTAAGGTTGATAGAAGTGGTCTGCAGGGAGATGGCGCACATCAGGGGGAATTTAGGGGGCCCTGGGTCCACCCACTCCCCAGGCAAGCCATGGCCAAAATTTGGGAAAATGGCAATTCCCAACATCGGAGCCCAACTGGTAATTTCTGGACTGGGGGAGCTGGCCTGCTTCAGAAGACAGATCAGAATACAGCTCGGATTACAAACCCAGTTCTGAATGACTTGGATCATCTGACTTAGTGCTCCAACATGGATCCAGGGAGTTTGGATCATATGAGTTGCCCAATTAAGGGATCAGCTCGAATTGCAACAATTCTGATCCATGGACCCCTGCTTCCTGGGACAAATCTGGACCACCCAAGCCATGCAAACAGTCCAATTTAAGTCATCAGGACCTGGATTGGTAGTATTGACTTGGCTTGGCCCCAAGAATTTGGAAAAATTTGCAAAAAATTTCCAAGCTTTTGCCAGAATTGGGAGCAGCCTTCTACCCCTCTGAGCCAGCCAACTGAATCCCTTTCCCATCCCCAAATGACCAATCCCTCAATAATCCCCCATGCCTATCACCCATTTTAAAAGGCAACTGTCCCCACCGAGGGCAGTTGTCAGTTCATTCTTTTGCTTTTTGTCAAAAAAATCCAAAATATCCACCTATTTTGCCACAGCCTCCATCTGCCCTTTAAAAATTTACAAACAATTCTGGTGATTGATCTGATGAAGTGCGTCATCACCCAAATTACATTTGCCAATGTTTGCTGACTGGATTATCCAGTCGCTCAATCCTGCCACACAGCAGCAGATCATAAACGTGCTAATCCGCCCCACCCCTGATGACAAACCCGCTGCTTTGTTCATTTTCATGCATCCTGTTAAATGGAGACCCTTCCATCCATTTAGTCGCTGAGTCCGCCAAAACTGCTCCCCAGTTGGAGCAGCCCCAAGGCGTCCCTGGCACACTGTGCGTGGGTTCAGCTTCCATAGCCGCCCCTGCTGCTGTGGGTCCAGCCCACCATCAGGACCTAGAGCGCCCCTTCAGGGGAAGCTCAGTTCCAGCCCCTCTCTTGGGGTTTACCATACCTCCACACATATTTCCAATAATGTGGCGGCCTCTGTGCCATCCCCCGCTGGTGCACAAGCCCCCCTACCTGAATCTGAAGGCCAGCAACCGCAAACCTTGGTGGGGTCGTCATCCTCCCTGCCTCTCCCACCCTTGGGGGTTGCCCCGCAAGACTCGCGGTTGCCCCCAAAGCAACCATCTGGTTTGCCTTGGGAGCCTTTGGTACATTAATGAACGTTTGCTTTCCTCACGTCTCCCTTAGATCCCCACTTCTATTTGTCACCCAGACCGCTATTCCTCTGGCATTCTGGGGCCTCCATTGGGTGCTTGCGTGCCCCAACTGGGAGCCCAGTTTAGTTCTTCTTAGCCAAATCTGTGACATTGGCCCCCAGACCATCTTTGTACGGTTCCTAACACATGGGATGGTTGCCAATCTGTAAAAGGTTACACTGCTGGGGATCAATAAAGATGAAGACATTCACTACCTTTGGAAGTTAATCTCAAGGGTTAGAAGTTTCAGGGGACTAATAAGTTGATTTTCAGAGAATTATCTGAAAAGTTGTCCTCTTCTGCCTATAAAAACCCCTAGCATTTTCTAATAAAAATCAGAATTCAACTGAAAGGTATTTATAACTACTTCTAAATTGAAGATTGAAGGGAACAAAGGTCCCTAGTTGTTTTTCTCAATTACAATTACCAGAGTGAATTCGTTGCCACCCATTTTGAAGACTCAACCTACTAGTTGTCATCATACAACTAGTGTTTGTAATATTATTTCACAACCAACCTGTGCAGTAAACTTACCCAAAAGTTTACACCTGGTCTACATAACAACTGGGCCATAGTGGCTATAGTTACTACCCTGTTGCCATCCCTACTTGAATGAGGATATTGGTATGACTTTCACCTGTGATTGACTCCCATTATGGATGCCTACTGGCGCCAAGATGTACCCTTGTTTCTTGATATGGTCCCCACCCAGTGAGCTAAGTTTTGTGACCCTTCCATGTGCTTGAGCCCTTGCATTCCTGTAATGAACTCTGGACCCCCTGTGTAAGTCTGGGGAAACCCCTGTGCCTAAACCAAGCAAAATTCCCATTTTGCATCGAAAAGGGAGCAAAGAAGGCGGCCGTCCCTCTTGTAACCCAGGGAGCTTTGGCCAATGTGGTAAATGAGAGGTGAGTGATGGAGTAACACTCAAAGTTTCCCCCTTTCTCCCTCTCACAACCATGCAAGATCTACTCCTGTGGATAAAGGGGGTGTGAATGGAGGTGGCAGCGGCGAGAGGATGTCACCATATGGAAAGTGGCGGGCAGCTATCCCTGTTGATAACTTCAGGTTTTTGCTGAAGAAGTGGAGAAATTAACTAAATTGAGGGGTGGAATATTTGTTGGGTGTGATACGTTTGAATTCAAAACCTAACAGGGTGCTTCCCTCCTTCCAGAAAAGGGGGTCCTCTCCAGTTGGTTCAAGAGCAACAAATCCTTTCAACACCCAATGCAATCACCCTTATGCAGCCTGGCCATGGACACTATAGTTACCCTCTGAATGAAGTGATGTTGAGCCACCAAGCGGAATTTCAATAGGAGGAAAAATTTAGTGACGAAATTTGTGCAAGAGTCAGCTAGCTTCAGAAGGCCAAATTTGGCATCAAGTTAGTTGCAAAATCGCATTCCATCAGAATCAGTTGGTAATGTTATACCTCAGTTCATGCAACTTCATTTATTCCCTAAGCCTTGCAGTACTTGTGACAACCGTCCCTCACTGGTATGGTTGTCAGTCAATTTTCAATATTTTTGTTTAAATAAACAAATTCTCTTTCCAAACCCAAATTTCCAGTTCAAAATATTTACCATTCTCTGTCACTGCCATTACCAAGCATCATGTTTCTAAGGTTGCACAATGACTGGGCATTAGTGGCCCTTATCAGGACGTTGCTGCCTACCCTCCCTTGAATAGGGTATTGAGTTAGTGGTTTTTTGGGGATGTCCTCACTCATAGACGCCCTCTGGCGTCAATATGTACATTTACTATTGGAGATCTTTTCTCCCCATTGGCTGATGTTCCATGACCTTGCCATGCGCTCAAAAACTTGTGGCACCTCAGCGAATCCAGAGCCCTCTGTTAAATTTGGAGGATTGCTTGCTTGATAATTAAAATCCTGTGCACTTAATCAGAAAAAGTTTGGTTTATCAATCCTCAATTTTTCCAGTGGCTTATGGTATTCTGACTGTTTGGAAACTCACTAGGCATATTCAAATAGCCCTGACTCTTCTGGCCAGTTCTGGGCTCAATACCCTTTGTAATTGGGAACTTCTTCTGAGGCAGGCAAAGTTACAAGCTGTGGATCCTGAGATCCCAGCTTGTAGACACTCTTCAAAAGAGATCCATATAAAAACCAGAAAAGAGATGGAATAAAATATATCTTTTTTTAGTACTAGATGGTCCCAGAATAAAATATATCTTTATTTAATAAAATTCTTTGATAAAAATTTATCAGGCCAGGCGCCGGTATCTATACCTCTATGGCATCTCCTGGCCACATTTTAGCGCGCAATTTCAACAGATTATTTCCACCTCAGTTTAATTCATAAACTGATACAACTAAGACCTATTGCTAGATTTATTGGTAGCAAAATACTCTCATATTTGGGAGGATTTCAGGGATAAAATAACAACAAAAAGCGAGCAAAATTGTCCTAGGATCATCTTGAAATGAATTTGGTCATACTGCTGATAAAATATGAATTCTAGGAAATTTTGGCTTCAATTTAAATAAATGACACAACCTTAATTGGGTCATCAGCAGGCCTCTCTCAATAGCACTAGGTACTCCCATTTGGGTGGTCCATGTACAAGTGCTATTGTGCCAATTACAAAGATTGACATACAAAATTCTGCATAGGCTGGAAATTATTCATAGGACCAGCTCAATTTATATTTTCATCATACAGCTGATTTAAACGACTCCCTAGTAGGATGTCAACTGGCCCTCTTGATAGCACTAGGTACTCCCATTTGGGTGGTCCATGTACAAGTGCTATTGTGCCAATTACAAAGATTGACATACAAAATTCTGCATAGGCTGGAAATTATTCTTAGGACCAGCTCAATTTGTGTTTTCGTCATAAAGCTGATGGAAATGACTCCCTAATTGGGATGTCAACTGGCCCTCTCAATAGCACTAGGTACTCCCATTTGGGCAGTCCATGTGCAAGTGCTATCATGCCAATTATGAGGATTGACATATGAATTTTGCCCTAGGACAGGAAATTAATTACATTTTTTTTCTACTTGTCCAAGGAAATTTTTAGACATTATCTTCAGGTCAATACCAAATGATTTCTCATGCAGAATATTTGATCTTGGTCCCAATTAATCAGGACTAATTGCTGAGTTTTGTCACAGAGATAATCAGCCTTAATGTGCAAGTGTATTTGGCCCAAGCTTTTTATAATATAATTAGATTGACATTGTGATAATCAGCACAAGCCTTGTTATTGCAATAAGCTTTAATTAGAGTATTAGCTTGAGCATTAGGAAAATAATTGGCCTGATCTGTTGGTTGTCAAAGGGGTTTTTTGGGGTCAACCACCAGAATCTAACACCCTCAGTGGGTCCCAAGGAGTTAACTGCAGTGAAATCCGTTGCTACTGTGGCAGTCACAGTTTGGTTACTAGTAGGAAAAGTGGTGATGGTGGTTGCCAGTCACCGCTCCCTAATTGCCTCTCTCTCCTCCTGTTACCAGCTACTGTGGCAGTCACAGTTTGGTTACTAGTAGGAAAGGTGGTGATGGTGGTTGCCAGTCACCGCTCCCTAATTGCCTCTCTCTCCTCCTGTTACCAGGTTGTTTGGATGGCAATATCCTGGCATTCTGGGTTGCTTCCTTGGTGTTCATGCTCCCTAACTGGCAGTCCAGTCTCAATTTCATTTGCCACTTCTGTGACACCCTGAGGGCCCAAGGAAACAACTGCAGAAAAATTGGTGGCTGCCTTTTCCAAATGCTGTAGTTGCTGGCAGGTTTGTTTGTAACAGTGATTGTCAATCATCATCCTGTAATTGTTATACTCCCAATGCAATACCAAGTTGTTTGTATGGCTATTCCTCAGGAATTCTGGTTTGTGTTTTGGGAGTCTAACCACCCAGACTGGCAGGCTAGTCTCAACTTTATTAGCTGGTTCCATGACAGTATATCTAATCTTGTTTAATTATACTACATGCCTTTGAAAATGTATTCAATTTCATATGTATTTTAATACAAACTCTGTTGACTTAACTATAAAAATAAAAATTTGAAAACTATAAATTTGATCTATTTTATAAGCGGGTATATGTGTTATATATATTATGCAAGTACATACATTTATATTTTTTATTTTCTTGTACCTTTTCTACATAAAAAAGTATGTATATGAGCTATATAATTTCAACTCTATAAAATTTATCTTTTGGCAAATTTTTATTAACTTTAAGAATATGAATAAAATATTTTATTATCAATAATACTCTTAAACTATATATGCATCAATAAATCTATAAAACCATGTTTTATAATAACAAAAAAAACCTTAATGAAATATTGTCTCTTTCCAGAGTATGGGCTATAGTCTAATTTTTGTGAAATATTAATATTAAAAATTAGTTTTGTTTATTAATAACTAATTATAATAGCCATTTATTTTGAAGCTTAGTTATAAACTGCATTTAAACTTTTTAACTACTATAAATTATATTAACATAAAATATTTTCTACTTGCAATATAATTTACTTATTTATATAAAAATAAATCTTATAGTTTGTTTAGCTCTTAATCCTAGGTCAAATCAAGATGTTTGATCTGTGAACCCAAACTAAGCCAACTCATTCTGTTTGGTTTGAAATTATAAGCTAAACAGAGTTGACTGGTTAATTTATGAAACCATATAATTTTTTTATTATAATTTATAATTTTATTCGAGGTGGGCCGACCTGGGGATGATACCACACTGATTAGGGAAGTGAAGAAAATGGGAAAGGAGGATAAAACCCGGAAAACCTCCATGCGCGGCGTATGATAGGCCAGGAACTCCATGGACCGCCTTTGCTATTTGCTATCTCGGTTCGGGGCATTGGTGCGCAAAACCAACACTCAAAATCGTCCCCTACCCAAAGTCCATTACCGGGATCGAACTCGGGAGGCAGTGGTAGAGGGTCTATACTCTACCACTGGGGTATCCTCCCTCTGAAACTATACAATTTTGATCTACTTAGTTCTAAAACTAAAACAAGTCTAAACAGTTTGGTTTGAAATTCTAAGCAAAGCCGATCACTATTGTTTATTAAAGTACTTAAAAAATACAAAAAAGCTTAAATCAAGTTGAACATTTTAAATGTAAAAACTATCACTGGTTCTAACAAGTTCAGCTTAAATTATTTTTTAGGTTTGAAAACTTGAGCAAACCAAAACTTTATGTCGTTTGAGCTGTTGGCAAACATTTTTAAACAACTTTGAAAAAGAAGGAGGTTATTAAGTTGAACGGTATGTATGTTTTTTCTGTTTGTTTGCGCATAACTCTGAAACTACAGGACCAAATTGGATGCCTAAATTCTTTAAAAAAAGAGGATGCTCCAACTTAGGTCCCGTTTTACTTATTATTGGTCCATTATCTGGCCATTAATTTAGTAGATATATCAAAATGGGCTCGGAAGCGATGGATAATTGTGGGACTAATACAAATCCGGATAAACTTAATTCCGGCATCGGTGAAGCGATAGCTTCGAAGCATCTTTTATAAACACCTCCTCTAGCATAATCGGCTCAGCTTTTGGCTCTAAACTTAAATTTTAAATTGTCGGTTGTTCGAATCCTAACGCAAACACTTATGATATATATCCTATGGCTGGGGGTATGTTCAAAATCCAAGCAAGTATGAGATCATAGCGGGATGAGCTTAAATCATTATAGATGGTTATCGTTTTTGCATAATTTGACCAATAAACTCATCTAATTTGATAAAATGAATTATTTTAGATAGCGATCAATAAATTTTACCAGATTGACTAATAAAAGCAAACAAATCTAATAAAATAAATTACTGTAGATGGCGTTCAGTAAATTTAGCATACGTTGAATAATAAAATCACCTAAATTTATCAAAATGAATTATTGTAGATGGCGATCAGTAAATTTAATATAATTTGACCAATAAAAGCAACTAATTTAATAAAATGAACTATTAGTATATTTGTTTATAAGATAATATATATAATATATATACAATGAGCTTTAATTTTATAGAGAAATAGTAAGGGGTCAAAAACAATATATAGAGATAGTAATATTTAATAAAAGTAGGAAAAAGAGCACTTTTAAAAATGCACTAATTTTTTGAGGGGAAAGAGCTGGGGGTAAAGGTTTTTTTGGGGAAAAAATGAACCTTCTCAAAAAAAATTTTCTGGGAAAAAAGAGCCTTCTCTAAAAAAAAGCTCTAAAAAGTATAAAATAATTGAGAAATTGAGCCTACTCAATAAAACCCTTTTTGAAGTTGGTGCCATATTTTAACTGACTTATAATAGGTATTTATAATTTATATAATCAGTACTATTTATTCTAAGCTGCTTATAGTTTACATTTGGACCCAATCCAGACATAGGATATAATTTGTATTTATGAGCAAAATTCTATAATTCAGTTTAAAATATGGCACCGACTTCAAAAAAGGGTTTTGAGTAGACTTAATTTCTCAATTATTTCATACTTTTTAGAGTTTTTTTAAAGGAGGTTCTTTTTTCCCAAATTTTTTTAATACTTAACTTTGCTTTTACCAATCTAATATGATCCCAGATTGTTTTAAGGTCTGATCTATATCAAATGCAATCAATCGGGAAACTTTTTATTATAATACCTTAACTTTATACTTATCAACCTAATATAATTTCAAATATTTTAATTATAGATCTATATTAAATACAGTAATTTGAATCTTTTTTTCTAATTATTTACCTTTGTTTTTATCAACCTGATCTAATTTCGGAATATTTTAAGACTTGATTTAAGATAATTGCAGCCAATCGGTTAAAATTTATACTATATACCTCTATTCTTATTAAATTTAATCTGATTTTGGATTGTTTTATGACGTGCTCTTAGATAAATATAAACAATCGGATACAAGCTGATTCAGTATTTTGAATCTTTGACGATTTGAGGCTTATGTAGCAGTCAATTGGAGTAACCGGTATAAGTCTTGAAATTAACAACTAGATTCTCCGATAAAAAAGATTTCAAAATTACAATTTGATGTTCTAAACAGGAGTATTCACCCTATAGAATAACATCTATAATATAATGCACTAGGTAGTGTATCAGTCATTGGTTGTGAGACCAGAATTCATTACTATAGTAGCAAGTAAATAAACAAGTGAATTTACCAGCATCAACCGCTTAGCAAAACCATTAATCTATCAAATCAATCAAATACCCATCAACCGCTTGACAAACTCATTAAAAATATCGAAGTGATGTGCCAATAAAAATGCTTGTCACCCAGGCAAAGAACGAGTTTGCAGTTTGTTCACAAACTCAATGTCTTCTAAATAAGAGCCAATTGTGATGTTAAGCACATGACTTTGATTGGCAAGTAGCTAATTTCTTTTTTAGTACCAGGCGGTCCCAACCCGAGGGGGATTCACTGAATTGGTAATTAGCTAATTTAAGTTATAGAATTCAACTGATGTTTATAAAGATTATGAGAAGCCATCGTTTGAAATGGTGCCTTGAATTTTAAATTTACACTGTGGAACACTGATTAGCATTGTTTAAATTTTAAATTTTATTCGAGGTGGGCCGACCTGGGGACGGTACCGCACCGATTAGGGAAGTGAAGAAAATGGGAAAGGAGGGTAAAACCCGGAAAACCTCCATGCGCGGCATATGATAGGCCAGGAACTCCATGGACCGCCTTTGCTATTCGCTATCTCGGTTCAGGGCATCGGCGCACAAAACCAACACAGTCAAAATCGTCCCCTACCCAAAGTCCATTACCGGGATCGAACTCGGGAGGCAGTGGTAGAGGGTCCATACTCTACCACTGGGGTATCCTCCCTTACTGATTAGCATTGTTAATTGAGCATAAAACGAACAATTAATCTTCTAGAATTGATATTTGAATGTTTCTCGCAAAATCTAACTACCAAACCGACATTGAGGTAAAGCCATATTCAATTTAATACGCTTTGAACGGTTATCTGATTTATTCAAAATCTTGATTTGAGCGAAGCTGATCTGTTCTGAGATGTTGCAAAGTTTTGAAAATACAAGGCCTAACCTTCCTTTTTATTAAAAGGTTGCTTTTACAAACTCGGGCCATTTTTAGCACTAGTGGTGCCCAACCCGAAAGGGGGAGCCGCCACGCATCTACAAACTCGGGTCATTAACCCTGCTTCTTTAAAACTAGTTAGTCCTAAAGGCCCAATTAAGCCATCTTCAATCCTCATGCAAAGCTTTTTTGCGCTAAAAGATTGTTAAAATAAAATTGGAGATAAAAGTATAATAATCCGCTTTAATTAGCAATCTAACAAAACTTTCGTCTAAAAAAGATCAAACAGTATTGCTAAAGCTCTCAAGAAATTTTATTCTTGGCTAACTTAGACCGCACGAATATCCACTTCGTAACCAACATATTTGGAACTTGATGTTACGCCTAAACTAGGACACAGAAACTGGTGGCATGTTTTACTACAAGTTTTTCAAAACAACTGGCATATAAATATTGAACTGAGCTTCCATTTTAGTTATATGAAGTACTTACTGGTTTTATTCTTAGCTTTTGTAAGAGGAAAGGATGTGCTTGATGCGGTTGCATTTTGCAAAGGGTTTTCTTTACAAGATATGACCATCGCTTCGGTTCGAGGGTGGTATTTCAAAGGCTATTCCTTTGAAACTCTGACCATATATTATCAGAATCTCACTTACACCGTGGCTGCATTAACCGGGTACAGCATTGAGTTAGCGCTTCAAGATCTGAAAAAGCCTATGAATCCGAACAGCAAATATATACTATATGGAGTACCCATTTTACTTGAAAACGGGTTAAGCCATTTAGAGGGCATATTTGAGGAAATGGGGGCCGTGATTATTGGAAAGGCTCGGCGCCGGCAGGATTGGAGGTAAAAAAGAAACTCGAGGTACTGAACGTTGTAGTCATCCTTCTGAAGCCGCAGTAAGCTTAAAATGTGGGATCGGGATCCTTGCGGTGACTGATGAGCGAGGGGAAAAACTATTTACATCCAGTACACGTTATGGACTGGTGGGGATATCAACTGGAGCTTTAGGCTTAAAAAATTATACAAATTCGAGCGTCCAGTTCTCTATCCTAACCAAAACTATTTCTGATACGTTTGAATTTTTCCTTGCACTTATGAGAACTAACTATGTTAAATTAATTCCTTGGTACGAAAAATTCTTACAGGTAACGTTATAACATATTCATCTTTTTATGTATTAGGGGGTGATTGTCAATTTCGCCTTCCCTGTGGAAGCATTGCCAAGGTCTAAGGAAATAGCTCTGAGGATGAAAAGCAAGGGCGTGAAGGTATTCTTTAGCCATTTGATGAATCAGCACATTCAAAACTCAACTATGGATATTTTGCCAAAGCTTCCGCAAAATTTGTTTAACCTGTCAAGCAAAAAGGATAGAGACCCTATCACTAAGTTGCTTAATACTTACAATGCCCACATTCTTCTACTGCCACCAACGCTGAACCATGATTATATAAGGGCAGCTGCAAGTTATAATTATCCCCATATAATTCTGCCACATAAGCCACCCATAATTTTAATTGGAGTCTATGGCTCTGAACTGCTTCTGTTACATTTGTCTAGCCTCTGCTAGCCTCTTTATAGGTTGGTTACAGTAAATTAGTCAAATTGCTTAAGTATTTTAAAAAATATATTCGAGGTGGGTCGACCTTGGGAAAAAATACCACACCAAGAATTTTTCTAGCCATACAGGTTTTGAACTCAAAACCTGCACTAGGGTGGAAGCATTTTACCTGCCAGACTAACCACCCTTATTGCTTAATTTAATTTTTTATTGAAAACTCCATACTTTATTAAAATAGAATTTTAAGGCAAAGTAAGAGGGGAGGGCGGAATATAGGTGATTCAGCCAAGGGTAAAAAGGACTGAGGTTTTGGGCCAGAGTTCTAGCACCTCCAACCATTGCTGATCGGTGATTGCCATCACTAGCCATAGTTCTAGCAGTGGCAGGCTTACAGGCCATACTATTCTCAGTCAATTAGTAGCTTCATCATATGCAATGAGCAATCTGGTGGGGAAAGCCAAACATGTGGCCTTATAATACCTGGGGATTATGTGCAAGAATTTTGAGATCCAGTGGAGCTGATTGGAGATAATCCAAATGGTCTTCAATACCAAACCTCTGTGATAGGGGCGCTTGTTGCTCAAAACCTTGGTGTTGAGTGCAAAGTGAATTACCTATACACAATAATGGTAAATGAAGGCTCTTAGTTGGATTGGAGCTGTTTTCAGGTCTTTTGTAAAGAATGGGTCCTGCGATGGATGTATACCCAGTGGCAAATGTTTGCCTGATAGGATGTAATGCATTGTGGACCAGTATTTTTTGAACATGGTGCATTCATAATAATGGTGTGCTATGTCTTCTTCCAGTTCAGCACATATGGGGTATTCTTTGTGCTGATAGTCCAGCCCACTGTGCTTGCCCAATTTGAATACCCAATTTTGGATCCACCTGGTTACCAAACACTGTTTGGCCATACCCAAGCGGGAGTTCGGGCCTGAAATCAACTCCTTTGTTGGGTAGTTAGTTTCATGGCCTTTGGTAGTCCAGTCATTTAGGATTTGTGGATGGGTGGGCAGATTGCGCCCCAGTTTTGGGAGCGGATCTTCATATTCTATCAGTATCAATTTGTACCATATTCTGATCAACTTGGTTGTGTATTCATTGGCAATTTGGTTACACTCCTCCCAGCTTGTTGCAGAAAACATTGCAGAATTATGTGCTTCAACATCCCTCTGAATTTGGTCAGCCTCTCAGTCTGCACCCTTATTGCTTAAGTATTTAGTCTTCCATAATATATTTTTTATAAAAGTTGAGTTAATCATTATTCAATTTTTCTTTTCTTTTATATTTTTAATCTGAGAAAATTATTAGCAACCAAATTTTGTATAAGAAACATATAGATCTTATTGGCTTATCACCCTTGTAATATCATTAGGGCAATTAAATCAGATAATGAAGAGGTTAGATCATATTTAGGTTACAGATAGTATCAGTAATGATTAACTATAGAGATTTGCATAAAAATTAAAATAAGTTTTCATGACTAATATGAATAAACATCAACAATAAAGCTATATAGCTAGTATTTAGTATACCAAACTAAAAGCTTGTTACAAATCTATGGTACAAGATTTATTGATGTTGGTATATAGAAACTCATATTTACCTTCCCATTAAAAACCATATTTGGTAAAATAAGTAATTACCCAAAACTCATTCTATGTAGCTGAGTATAATTTTGGTATTTAGCTTGATGGTATAGATTATTAAAGTAATTGGAAGCATCCTGAGGTTGTGTTTGGGTCTAAAACTACATGTGGTATAGGCCATCACAGCTTGTCCTTTGAAACCTGCTGCTAGATAAATAAAAATCTAAATTAGTCTATTAGAAGTTAGTGTGGCATAGTAAAATAGTCTTAAGCTCTGAGAGTTGATTGAAGAGAAATCAGATCTAACCATGGATGTATTCCATGGTGAAATACTTTTGCAGTTACTCTATTATTAGGCTGAATCTATATTCAGTCCAGAGTAGATATAGTTTATGTATTCTGGTTATGGTATGTTGTTAAAATCAAGTATAGTTTAACGATCAAGTAATTGTACATGGATTTTCCTAAGGTTGGGACTTAAAAACTGTTGCATCAGTAGTTGATTCTAAAAGTTCAGACAAAATTTTTTTAGTGAGTCAATTTTATTGCTATTTTTTATTTGAGGTAGAGTGCTTTTGTTTAACCGTGGTAAATTTTGATAGTTTACATATTTTGGTGAATTACATTTATTAACTAAATTTGAAAAAAGGTTCTAAATTTGACCAATATATATGTTTATATATATATATATATTGTTTTTTCTATGTTTGTTTGTGCATAACTCTAAAACTAAAGACCAATTTGGATACTCTTCTTTTTTCTTGGGTTGGGACCATCTAGTACTAAAAAAATACTCTTCTTTTTTAAAAAGATTTTTTGGGGAAAAAGAATCTTCTTTAGAAAAAGGACTAATAGTATGAAATAATTGAGAAATTATAAATACTCAATCAAACCCTTCTTGAAGTTGGCACCATATTTTAAACTGTCTTATAATAGCCATTTATATTATATATACTCAGCAATATGTAGGATATTTGCCTCTCAGCTGCAGAGGAAGAATGTCTTGGGTCAAAATCAGACCAAATGGGGAAATGTCATCCATTTACAAGTTTGAAATGAGCCTAAAAGTGATTTAAATAATGATAACAATGATATAGAGGATATTGGCCAAAAGACCCTGGCTGATTCTCGGTGGAACCCTACAAATCGGGTTAACACCATTTCAAATCCTTCAAGGGCAATAGTATAAAATTGAGTAGTTAGATTACTATGACCACATGATGGACCCTGGAGTGACTATTGGGTGGTACTCCCCCAGCCACAACCAGGTCCTATCAAGCACCTACATGGGACCACCCCAATTTATAGGCGTGGTGGAGGTCCCCCAAGGTAAAAGTATTTTATCAAGCAGTGTTTGGTTAATACATCAAAACATTACTGCATGGGTACATTCTGCCCCAAAATCCATCCCATCTGTTGTTTCGCCTAAAAGTAACTTGAACTTCCCAAGATCTGATAGGATAGTATACCATATTTCCTAGTTTGGAATGCATCTAAGCTATTCTGAACCTATTTTCAAATTCCCCCTGACCTTTGATGCAGTTTAAATACTGATCAGTCGAATATTAAAAAGGGATCACTTTTCTTTTTACCCCCACACTTCTAATAAAAACCTAAAGACCCAAAATTTATAGTAGTGCTTATTTTTTATTTTATTAAAACCTTTATGGGATCCAGTGGTGTAAGCACCAGCGAGCACAAGTAAGCTGGATTCCTAAAAAATGGTGCTCTCTCAGGGGTACCTGTACACCTCAATAATTGTCAAAAATGGAGGCTTCAGATGTGAGTAACCTTCCCATTTTTCCTCTTCACCTTGAATCATGTTTAATTGCTTTGGAAAAGCAACTAGCAAGCACACTATCCTGTCTTAAAGAACTTGAGCAGCATTCAATAAAACCATTTTAAAGATAAATTCAACCCCGGTGAAGGGAGCATTGCTACTTTCTTGTATGTTTATGAAGCTGCCATGTACGGTGCAGCAGATAAGCAGAAAGTGCAACACATCCTTCCTTGTTTAAGACACCTAGCGCAAGAGATAATAGTTCCTTACCTGGACCCTTTGCACATCTGGGCAGAGGTGAAGGAGGCTCTTCTAGCTGAATTTTGATCAAAGCAGAGTCTACAAAGGGAAAAACAGGCCTTTATGCACCTTAGTATTTTTTGAGGTGAATCAACTATTGCCTTTGTTTAACGATTTTAACTCACTGCGCAAAGGTTGTCAACCTCTAACATGCTCACCCTTGATGATGCTATTGCCGCCCTGTTAACTGGGCAAGCCTCTCACCCTCTCTAGCCATACATATCATCTCAGTGAAACGCCACCCAAAAAACATACATGACATTAAAGAGGCTTTGTTAGAAGTGGCCAAATTCCAATTATGTGCCAAGACAAATGATGCTGAGGTGAAACCTTCAGCCCTAACCATTGAGGAGCTTCTACCTGTTGAACAGAGGAGAGTGAGCTCACCTGTGCCCATCTTCCATGCAAAACCCATTTCCTCAGTGCAACTTAAAACGGATATCACTCCATCTTATGAATTAAAGACCATACGTCTGCACAAGCTCAATAAAAGCCGCTGTGCCTTCTCCTCCAGATAAGCTGGTAAATGCGCGCCCTAAGGCAATTCAATCATCTGTGGCTGTTTCCCCTACCTCCATTGCGGCCTTGACTGTTGTTGAGAATACATTTGGGGAAGAATCTGAGGGGGGTTATGTCGACATTGGTTACTATGTATTGGGATCCCCCGCCAAAGTAGAGGTTCCTGATCATTTGGACGCTGGAGGAGTAGATGAGACTACCAACCTGAGAAAATGTACCTCAGTCAAATTCTAGGGTGTCCAAAAGTTATTGACACTGCCAGCAAAGGCGATCAGTTCTTAGCTAGCTTGATCTGACCTCTTCAGCGGGTTCATACTATGAATCCATCTTGGATAGATACCCTGAAACTGCTAAAAAACTAACCTCCACCTTACGGCTCAAGGAGGTCTTAGCTTTGTCGCCTAACTTTGGAGGAACGCTTACTAAGGTTGAAGTGGTCATTCAAAAGGTCCAAATACTGGCCATCCTGAACACTGGCTCCCCAGTCAACGTGATCTCCACTAAGCTTATTAAGAAGATAAAGCTAGCGCCTGACTTGGAGTACATGCAAGAATTTGGAACCACTGGACCAAATAATACTCATGCAAATGGGCATACTCTTCACTTCCCATTCAAATTAGGAAGTTTATTTTATCAGCCCCTGATGTGGCTTTGGATAACAACGCATATGATATGCTCATCAGAAAGTTTATGATTGAGTATGAGGGAATAATAAACATGAAGCAAGGATACCTCTCGTTACTCAACTATGAAGTCCCGTTAGTCTTATCCAATAAAGAACCCAGCAAGAACAAATACTCTTGCCTGATTGAATATCCTTTTTCAGCTATAACTTTGTCTTAGACCACTTCTGGGCGCAACACAAAGAAATTGCCTGATTCATTGGATGCTAGAGAAGGTATCCCTTTCTATGCTGCAGACAAGGTCTTGATTAAGCCTGGTGAACAACGAGTGGTTGACACAAAAATCACGCTTCAAATCCCTCACCACTGCTTGTTGCACCTCATAAGTATTGAGGGCGTTAGTCCCTTGGAGCCTCAGGTATTGCTTGGCGTTCTCGACCCAGCTTACCAGACGCCTATTTCTCTGCTGTTGGGGAACCTCACCTCAAAGGACCTAGTTGTAAGAAAACACCAGGAGATTGGCAGGGGCTTGTTAGTCTCTGTAGAGGACATTGAACAAATCCACTCCATTAACTCTATGATGGATATGGTCCTTCCAACGGATAACCTGGTGTGTACTTTACCCAACGTCCATATCTCGAATGAGCTGACCCCTGATGAGCTGGAAAAAGTTCATACTCATATAAACGATTATAGTGACATTATCCAAGTCTGATAATGACTATGGCCACATGAAGGGCTGGTGCCACTCAATCATGTGGGTGATGCCCAATCTCTAGGTCCAAACCTTATCATAAGTCAAAGATAGAGGAACAACGAATGAGGACAGAGCTTCAGCAGTTGCTAGACGCGGGATTATTAGTTCCTTCATAAAGCTTTTGGTCTTCCCCTCTGTTGCTTATTAAAAAGAAAAAATGGAGGTCATTGGATAGTCATGGACTACTGAAAGTTTAATAACCTCACAAAAAAGGATAGCTATCTTCTCCCTTGTATTGATGGCGCCTTGGCCCAACTCTCTGGCTCTAACTTCTTTTCCGCCATGGACTTGGCTAGTGGCTATTGGCACATAGACCTTTCCCTGAAGACCAGGAGAAATGTGCTCTCATTTGTAGCAAAGGTCTCTTCCAACCAATCAGATTGCCTCAAGGGTTGTGTAAAGCACCTGCAACTTTCCAGCATGTGATGGACCACATTATGCAGGACTTGAAGTCAAGTTATGTCATTGAATACCTCGATGACATCACAGTATTCTCAAAAACTTTTAACGAAAATCTTGATCACCTGAAGTCAGTGTTTTAACAGCTACATAAGTCAAATATTAAATTAAACCCTCAAAGTGTACCTTTTTCAGAAGAAACCGGATTTCCTTGACCATTCCATTTCTCAAAAAGGAATTCAAACAATCCAAGATAAGGTTAAAGCGATCTCAAAAATTCCTCCCTCTAAAAATTTAAGGGATATTCAGGTATTTCTTGGGATGATGGGATATTACCATCAGTTCATCCCTAAGTTTGTCCAGCTCAGCGAGCCTCTTGTCCGCCTATTGACCAAGAACACTCCTTTTAACTGGGGTGCAGAACAGAAGGCTGCTTTTGAAATGCTGAAACAACTGCTGCAACAACGCCCTATCCTACGGCACCCAGATTATAATAAACCCTTCATCTTATTCACTGACGCCTCAGACTATGCCGTTGGGGCCATCTTAGTCCAATTAGATGAACTTATTGTAGATTATGCTGTATCCTATTTTAGTAAGATGCTGTCAAAGGCGGAATGCAACTACAGTGTAACGGAGAAGGAGTGCCTGGCTGTTCTGTTAGCTGTAAAGCACTACCGCCCTTTTCTATATGGAACCACCTTCACTATGGTTACTGACCACACATCCCTAAAATGGTTACAGAGCATGAAAGATCCTACTGGTCAGCTAGCTCACTGGGCTTTAAAGCTCCAGCTTTATAACATGAAGATTGAACACCGTTCTGGAACATGTCACTTGAATGTTGATGGGTTAACTCAGCTACCAGTCCTTCATTTGATTTAATAGTGAGGCGGAGAGGTTACATGACCTCTTATTGACCCCCAATGACTGGGAGGATGAGAGTGAGTCTGTACAGAAAATGTTAGCCCGGCACTCCCATAATACTAAAGTGGATAATGGGAAGTTATATAAGCAGGTGGGGGCAAAATGGCTGCCTTAACTTCAGCCCTCAGAACGCGTACCTGCTATCCTAGAAGCTCACTACACCCTAGGTCATGGTGGGGCAAAGAAAACTTATGAGTGGATTAAGGATCCATACTATTGGGATGGAATGATGGAAACTATTGTTAATGTCTTGGAAGCTTGCCTTACATGTAAGAAGCAATCCAGTTTCAAGACTAGATACCAGTATCAACCAGCTACCCTCAACAACCGTTAAACACCATCAGTTTGTACATAGTAGGTCCCCTTCCTCAGATGACTATTGGCAATTGATTTACTCTTGAAGCCATTGAACACTTCACTAAGTGGGTTGAAGCCGTGGCTCTCCCTGACAAAATGGCCAAGACCACAGCCACCTTTTTACATCAAAATATTTTCACTTGACATGGCTGTCCCCAAGTACTACTCTACGATAATGGTAAGAACTTCACCTCCAGAGTAGTCAAAATCCTGGCCACATCCATGGGAGAAAAACAACTTTTCTCAGCTCCATACAATCCCTCCACTAATGGGACCTTGGAAAGAGCAAATGAAACCTTGGTGTCCATCCTACGAAAAATGGCCTCTTCTGATCCACTTCACTGGGATCAATTCTTACCTAGTGCCCTTATGGCCTATAAATAAGTTATCACTGGGTTTTGAAAATGTTCCCATTCCATGTCTTGTATAGGCGTAAAATGGAAATACCCACTCTCTTAGTTAAAGATGTATTATCCTCTAGAGTTGAGGAGCCTGAGAAAGTTATGAGAAAATTGGCTCAACGCATCATCCAACTCCAATCTAAGGCTATGACCAATTTAGCAAAAACGGCGACTAAAGAAGGGCAGGTTTCCAATGAGCTCCAAACCCCCTACCTACCTTCCAAGTATCCGACATGGTATTATACTAGAATAACTGCATCACCCCTAGAAGCGGTAAGCTTGGATCAATCTGGGAGGGTCCCTTCACCATCATCTATAAAAGAGGCAATGCATACTCTATAAAGTCTTTAGCTACAAGAATCACCATCAAACGAGTACATGGCCATTTCCTTTGACCCTATTCTCCACCCAACATTCTTGAGAGGGTGATGTCAGACATTTGCCCTCTCAGCTGCAGAGGAAGAATGTCTTGTGTCAAAATCAGCCTAAACAGGGAAATGTCAGCCATTTATGAGTTTGTATTGATCCTAAAACCAATTTAAATAATGATAACAATGATATTGAGGATATCGGTCAAAAGACCCTGGCTGATTCTCGGTGGAACCCTACAAATCAGGGTAACACCATTTCAAATCCTTCACAGGCAATAAACATAAAATCGAGCAGTCAGATTACTCCAACCACATGATGGACCCTGGGGCGACTATTGGATGGTACTCCCCAGCCACAACCAGGTCCTTCCAAGCACCTATGCGGAGACCACCCCCTTTTATAGGGGTGGTGGTTTTCCAAGGTAAAAGTAGTTTTATCAAGTGGCGTTTGGTTGAAATACATCAAAACATTACCGCATGGATACATTCTGCCTCAAAACCCCATCCCATCTGTTGTTTTGCCAAAAAAGTAACTCAAATTTCCCAAGATCTAATAGGTTAGTATACCATATTTCTTAATTTTGAATGCATCTAAGCTATTCTGAACTTATCCTCAAATTTCCTCTGACTTTCGATGCAGTTTAAATACTGATTGGTCAGATATAAAAAGGGATCACTTATCTTTTTTACCCCCAGTGCTCCTAATAAAAATCTAAAACCCAAATTTTATAGTAGCGCTTATTTTTTATTTTATAAAAAAACCCTTTGTGAGATCCAGCGGCGTAAGCACCAGCAAGCACAAGTAAGCTGGATTCCTACACACTGTTACTTTAAGTTGCTTATAGTTTACACTTGGACCCAATCCATACAAGCTTTAAGTTGTATTTGTGAGCAAAATTATATAAGTCAGATTGGAAGATGGTGCTGAATTCTAAAAGGGTTTTATTAAGTATTCATATTTTCCAGTTATTTCACACTTTACTAGTGCCTTTTTAAGGAGTCTTTTATCACAAAATAATCCAAAACGTTTTTCTATACTTGCTATGGTGTCTGTCTGTCTGTGATAGAATCCTGTAAACGTTTTTAACTACCTTCCAGACTAACTAAATCTTTTAAATTTGGCACACTTATGTATCTTTGATGACAATACAATGATCTATTGACAAGTTGTGAAAATTGTGAATTTTGCAAAACAAAAATATTTATAATTTGTTTTAACATTTTACTTTTAATTATTTAGGCTCCTGACCTACCAGCCAGCAAGTTGTTATGATGCCAGGATTTGTTAGGCTCGCATGCCTAATCTAAAATTGTTAATTTGTGTAGCTCTTGCTGAAGTACCATTTTAGATCAATGCGCTCACCTCTTCCCCACATAATATTCTCGTTTTTCCCCACAAGATAGATCCCATTTGCATTAACTTTAGTTTAAAATTTGCCTAATTTTAAACTTATTGATTTTTCATATTGTGTATAAGGGAAAACCAGGTCTCATAAAACTGCAATGGCATTTGCACATCATATGATGTTGCAACAGGAAGAATTTAAAATGACCAGGATCTAAGGGTACCTGGAACCCTCAATGAAAGGGACTTGACAGGGTCATGAAGGCATTAGCCCAATAGTGCAACTAGTGCAGGTGGTCAGAGTCTGACAAGGTATGATTGCCCGCCACCTTGACCTACCTTGATATCTGTGGTTGGTTGTATCCTATTTGAGTGCACCCCTGTGAGGCCCGCCTGGTAACAGAGGCTGACGTGGCATGAAAGCCCATCGCACCTCATCCTGTTGGGCATATTTTTATATATTTAAAATTGCTTTATGAAGGGGAATGTTCCCCAGTGGTAGAGTATGGACTCAACAACCACTTCCTCCTAAGTTGGATCCCAGTAGATGAACTTTGGGTAGGTGACAATTTATTACTACGTTGGCTTTGCGCACCAATGCCCTGAACTGAGATATCAAATAGCAAGGCGATCCATGAAGTTCCTTGATTATCAAAATGTTGTGCGCGGAGGTTTACCATGATTTATCTTCCTTTTCCATTCATTTTGACTTTCCCACTTTCCCATTAAATGGTGAAGTAATGTACTCAGGCCAGACCACCTCAAATAGATAAAAATTGCTTTGTGAGCAATATGTGGAGAAAACTAAACTTGACTAAATTTAAACTTAACTTTTTTATTATTCATACCTATTTTGGTATTTCAACGCTTGCCTATTTTTGTCAAAGGATTGAGGCAAATCATTTTTGGATAAGGTTTGCAAATGTCAAATGGCGTATATGCCCTTGAGAAGCTTATCCATTACATATAGTTTTTATCTATAATATCTATATCTATAATAATTATAAGTTAAAGCCAAATGAATGTAAGGCCTAAGGTGCCAGCCATCAAGCTGGACAGGGGTGTGCTCCATTTAGAGCCAAAAGGGTTTAAATTACAAGGCCCTTCACTCACACAGATCTCTGGCTTAGGGCATACCATATATGAGAGACGGGTAGCTGCTGCCCCTTCCTGTTTGCCACACCTTTTCCCCATCTACTCCCAGCCCAAATACTGTCAGGCAGACAGCAAAAGAATTAGACTGGCCTTCCACCCTAGATGCAAGAGCATCCAAATGGCAAACCAGAATGCCAGAGGCACTGCTGCTGGTATGATGAATATGGAACTGGAAGGGAGATTAATTTTCAACAGATAAAAATGGGATTTTGGGGGAAGTTGTTTTTATTGGAAAATTTAAGGAAGGAGAATTGACCAACAATTTTCTCAGTGCGATGCACCTGATTAAATAGTCATCAATTTTGAGGGAAAACAAGCTGGGATTGGGTTCCACAAATTTGACCTAAATGGTGAATTATTTGGGAAATGGGCAGTTAGTTCCCTGGGGACCAACATCACAAAATTCAGGTGACAAGCCAAGTTTTGGTCAGTTCACCTAAGTGGTGAACTATTCAGAAATGGGCAGGTTAGTTCCCTGGGGACCAACATCGCAAAATTTGGTGGTGGACTGTATTACGGTCAGTTCAACCTAAGCGGTGAACTATTTGGGAATGGGTGGGTTAGTTCCCTGGGGACTGATATCGCAAAATTTGGTGGTGGGCCAAGTTGCAGTCAGTGGCATTGTGTCAGGTGCAACGCCCAATTTGCTGTCAGGAAGCTGCCCATTGGGGGTGATACCTGATGGATTTGGGAGGGGGGATTTTTTTGATCATCATGTAAACTGAATCACAACCATTGGGTATTCCGGCCAATAGCTCAGTCTTCATACCTTTTTGACCATTTGAAATCTGAGTATCAGGCTGATTGCCACTCAAATTAGTTGTGATCAGTTCCATTTCAGTGATCTTGGCAGTGCAGATTTCACTGATTCCTCATAACAGTTCTGCTGAGGAGAGTGCAAGTACCAGAAGCGGGATCTGAAGCTGAAGGGCTATTTTCCAGCGCTCATCTACCATACAAGCGAGATTCACCTGAGTAATGATGGGGTATGGCCATCCTCTTTGGTACTTTCTTTCTCAGGAACAGAAAGGTGGCCCAATCAACGCCCAGAGGATGTTCCTTGGGACTTACAAATACACTATAATAAACTGTTAAAAGTAGTGGGAAAGAGTCAGTTGTGACAGCTTCAGTGTCTGGGAGTTCAGCTGCTAATGTGGTAGGAAAAAAGGGAGTAGTTCATGAAAAAAAAACACTACTTTACAGGTTTGAGTTCCTCCTTGGAACTTCTTAAATTTTCCTCTATTGCTTGACCTCTGTCCCCCAACAAGGTCTGTTGGGATTTGAGATAAAAATCATCTTGAATTCCCATCTTCTGAATCTGGCCATGCTGAATCGGTCATCAAACCCAGCCAAGACAAAACTTTTTCAGGATCATCCTTACCTAGTACTGAGTCATGTGGAGCGGGCTTTCCACCTTCTCAGTCAGGTGAGCGATGATATCCATTGAGGACGCCCTCAAGGAGGCCATTCTGGAAGGTTAGTAAAGATCCTGATTGGATGAGGCTCCAAAGATCCTGAAGGCATCAAGTCCCAATGCACCCTATAAATATTGAAGCATTTTGATTTAATAAAATATTTGGTAAACTAACCCATATTTTCCCATTTCCTCTTCAGTGCTCTTTTCCAATTTTCCAGCTTCAAGCCACCACGAACCCCAGCGCCAGTCCAAGGAACTGTAGCACTGACAAAAGTGGTGCTCACTACAGGGGGCTCTGAGCTGACCTAAGTGAAAACGTTGATCACACAAAATGGAAACCAACAGCAGCCCTGATGACCAAATGACTGGTCAATTGAGGAGCGTTACTCAATGGGTTAGTACTTCATGATATGCAACGCTGCCCTCACAGCCAGAAAGGCTAGAGTTCCGCGCTGCCTTCCAACTCTCGCTGCCCTCCCTAGATGGGAGCCAATATCAACTTCAGTTTGAACACACCCACAATGTTATCCAACAACTAGTCCTCAGCATCTACACTGAGGGCGCCCGCTCCAGCTGCTCCCGCGCCTCCGCCATGCCATCCACAATGTGGGACCTCTACTCCTCGGCTGTATTACCTGCTGGGGAGCTTACCTTGGGGCCTGATTGCTACCTTCATAATTTCGTCCATCCCGCAATTCATCACCTCCTCCAGTTAGTAGGATTACACCATCAGGAGGTCTCTCAGCACCTAGGGCTCACCCAAAATTTACATTCATATATTATTGAACTTATACAATGCTGCCTCCTCCTTTGTGCATGACAATCGTGAAGCTATACTCATAACTGATGACTAATCAATGAGATCCACGATCAACTGGTGGTATTAGATAGCGGCATCTCCGGCTACCTTGAGGAGCAGTTTCGCCAAAACGCTCAGCAGTTTGAAGTGACATGGACCCAGCATTTACAACAAGCTGAAGAATTGCTATGATCCCTACAGCAGCGCTACCAAGAGCTGGCCTCTCGTGACTACTCCCCCTGCTGGGCCAGAAGGGCCTAGGGGGCCAGAAGGTCCCAAAGGATGTCAAGGGCCAGCAGGACCTGAGGGACCACGTGGGCCTCAAGGGCCTTCTGGCCCCCCAACCTCAGGTGAACCTGAAGACCCCTGGCGAAGGGATATAATAACTGCCCTGGCCACCCTGCAGGACCAGATCCAAAAGGTGGCATTGGGATGCAAGCTCTGAGTGGACGGTGTTCCCCTCAACCCCAGGGTCTCCATTGAAGCGCTGTCAGATGAGATGGATAACCTCAGCACTTTCATGAGGCTCACTGATGCTCGCATCTCCCAGCTCAAGACAACATGTCATGGGTTTGAAACCCAGTTGGCCACCATCAAAAACCAGCTCCAACTACAGAACGCCGAAATTCAATCCTTAAAGGAGCAGGTTGCCAGCAAGGCGTCCGCTTCCACCCTCAGTCAAAACTGGGAATATATCCAAGAAGACTTAGAAGGCTTGCAGAGGCGGTTAGATCAGTGGGCTCCTTGAGAATATGCAGAAATGGAGATCTCGGAGCTGACGCCTATCCCAGGCATTAACACCCTTTCTACTCCTATTGTCACTAACTTTAAACCTAGCTTCAAGGAAAAGTTCACCCCCAGATGGGAGAGTATCGCCTCCTTCTTGTATGCCTACGAGAGTTCCATGGAGGAGGCCACTGACTGACAAAAGGTGAAGCACATCCACTCCTGCCTAGACAGCACCGCCTGGGAAATTATGACTCCCCATCTGAAGGAGTGTAACACCTGGGAACAGGTCCACACCGCCCTGATCCAAGAGTTTGGCAGTAACCAAACCTTGGCCAACCAGAAGCAAGCGTTCATGGGCATTTGACTTAACAAAGGAGAAAACCCTATGGAGTTTGCCAACTGGTTCTACGCTCAGGCACAACCTTTGGTTACAACAAGCTGTATCACTCTGGATGACGCCATCACCGCCATCATCTCCACCCTGGGGTCCTATCCTGAGGTCCAGATGCACATGATCAGGCAAAAGAATGGGTTCACTTGTATCAGGGAGATTAAGGAGGCCCTCAACGAGATCCCTGCCACAATCCTGAACTCTAAGGCTGCGTCCGCTGGCCCCTCTAACCGCCCTAGGGTCCATGTAGTCGAGAACCAGAAAAACCCCCATCCGCGGTGCACCTATTGCAATGGCTTTAGGCATAGCGCCAAAACTTGTTGGAAACGTCTAGCTGAGGAGGCGGGAAAAGGGCAGTCAGCATGAAGGATGAGGCGCTCCATGCTGACACCCCTGTCCAGCCTCAAGTAACCCCTACACACAAACCAGAAGCTGTTAACCCCAAAGAAGTAGCTGCGGTATCTAATGACAATAAAGACATTGATACTGCTTACTCTTCTTCTGATGATTCTCCTATGTTCCTTACGTTGCCGCCTCAGTTTGGAAGTTTGGTCACCAAGTCGCCATCTGGGTCCACAAGATTCCAGTTTATGCCATAGTCAACAGTGGCTCCCCCATGAACGTTATCTCTTCCAAGCTGATGAAACGCATCAAGGTCGCCCCCAACATGCCACACTACATGGAGTATGGCACGGCTGGCCCTCAGTGCACCTGATCCATAGGGGCCTATTCCTCTCTACCAATTCAGTTCAGGAAGCTCACTTTGGATACAACTGCCATCACTTTGGACAACACTAGCTATGATCTACTCCTCAGGAACCCAGTTTCTTTGAGACTATTTGGCTGTTATCCACTATGACGGTGGTTTTCTCTCCCTTCTAGGACACCGAGTCCCTCTGGTTTTGAAACTGCCCATGACTCTAGGGCTGATGTCAAGGCCTGAGCCTGCCTACTGGAGACTGAAGGACAAATCAATCAGCTCAAGTACCACATCTGGGGCTCTCAAGTCTGGCTGCCCCCTCCTGCTGTGGATGGATCAGAGGGGATGCCAGTTTACTTGCCCCAGGTGACTACCATGCCCCCAAAATCCCAGGTCATTGTCAACACCTGGGTCCACATCAACATTCCCTCAGGGTATTTACTGGAGGTCCGAGGTCTGGATAACCCATCTCCCAAGGAAGTGCTGACCTGCCCCAGAATCCTTGATCCAGCATATGCCAGATCAATATCAGTGTTGCTAGCCAACCTGACTGACAAACCAAAAGTTATAGGACCTAACCAACCCGCCGCTTACATTCACCTGTTACCAATGGGGGCTGTTGCTGACATCCAAAGCTTTGGGGATTTGAGGGACCTTGGCTTGGAGTCACCACCCTCAGTTAATTTGGTCAACGCTAACATAGGAAAGGACCTCTCTGATGAACAGCGACTTAAGGTTCAGGAGCTCCTGGAGGAATACTCAGATCTATTCTCCACTTTGACCTACAATTTTGGAAGGATGAATGGAGTCCTCCACCATGTAGAAACTGGGGATGCCCCCCCATTTTGGTCCCAGCCTTACTGCAAGAGCAAGGTCAAGAGGCCCAGGTCACAGTAGAACTCAAACAGCTGCTCGACGCGGGGCTCTTGGTCCCCTCGCGTAGCCCTTGGTCCTCCCCTCTTTTGCTGGTCCAAAAGAAGGATGGCAAGCACCGGGTGGTGATGGATTATTGATGACTCAACTCCATCACCAAGAAGGACAGCTATCCTCTGCCCCATATCAATGACTCTCTCCAACTGCTTGCAGGTTCCCAGTACTTCTCAGCCATGGACCTCACCAGCGGGTATTGGCAGGTCAAGCTCGCTCCCAAAGACCAAGCCAAGTGTGCTCTAATCACCCACAAAGGGCTGTTCAAGCCTACCCAGATGCCCCAAGGCCTCTGCAACGCCCCAGCCACGTTCCAGCGCGCCATGGATGGGATCCTTGGGGACCTGAAGCTCTCCTGTGTCCTGGTCTACCTGGATGACATCACCATTTTTTTGCAAACTTTTAACGGACATGTCAACCACCTTAAGGAAGTCTTCAAGCATCTCCAGAAGGCCTCCATCAAGCTCAAGCTCTCAAAGTGCTCCTTTTTCCAGCCTGAGCTAGAGTTCCTAGGCCATAAGGTCTCCAAGCGTGGCATTCAACCTATCCCCAATAAGGTCAATGCCATAGAAAAGATGTCGCGCCCCCAAAGCCTACGAGATATTCAAGTCTTCCTAGGTATGGTGGGCTATTACTGTCAGTTCATCCCACAGTTTGCTGACCTTGCCGAGCCATTGTTCTACCTTCTACAAAAAAATGTTCCATTTGAATGGCGACCTGAGCAGGAACAGGCCTTCAACGCTCTACGTACAGCTTTATGTACTAAACCTGTTCTAGTTCATCCCCATTTTGACAAGCCTTTCTTGCTGTTCACAGATGCTAGCGACGTCGCTGTGGGGGCTATCCTGGCTCAGCACGATGAGAACCAGGTTGATCATCCCATAGCTTATTTTAGCAAGACCCTAAGCAAGGCTGAGCGAAACTACAGCGTCACCGAGAGGGAATGTCTAGCAGTTCTTTTAGCCATCAAGCATTTTTGGCCCTACCTCTATGGTACCCATTTTACCATTATTACCGACCATTCTTCCCTTCAATGGCTGCAACAAATGAAAGACCCAGATGGATGGTTGGCCAGGTGGGCCCTACGACTACAAAGCTACAACTTCACCATCATCCACCGCGCCAGTGCTATTCACCAAAATGCTGACAGACTCTCCAGGATGCCAGTATTAGCAGTCCTGACCCCAGAGGAGGATCAGCTCTATGACTTGATAGGACAGCCTGAACGTTGGGAGCTGGAATCCCCCCAGGTCCAAGCCAAACTCCGCCGGATGACTCAAGACACCCAGATCAAGGATGGGTTACTCTACAAGAGAGTCAACAAGAAGTGGCTTCCCTACATCTGACCCTCCTCTCATACTGACATCATCCTGGAAGGCCACACTACTGTTGGGCATGGTGCAGTCAAGAAGACCCATGAGTGGCTGAAGTCACGCTGCTACTGGGACCAAATGGTCAAAACCATCCAAGAGGTTCTGGAAGCCTGTATGACCTGCCAATCCCAAGACTGGGCCAACCCTCAATATCAGCACTCCGTCGTTGCGCCAACCAAGCCCTTCAATGTCATTAGTATCGACGTGGTGGGTCCCCTCCCCACTGGTCTACATGGTCACAAGTATATTATTCTTGCCATAGACCATCTGACTAAGTGGGTCGAGGCGATCTCAGTTCCTGCAGCCACGGCTAAGGCTACCGCCTTGTTCCTTGTTCGCTCCATTTTCACCCAGCATGGGTGCCCCCAGACCTTGCTCTCAGACAATGGTTTGAACTTCACCTCCCAGGTAGTACAGGAATTAACTTCGCTATTTGGAACCACCCAGAGTTTCGCTGCTCCCTACCACCCTTCTACTAATGGGGCAGAAATGGGCTAACAGAACTCTTGTCTCCATCCTGCAGAAGTTGGCCGCCTCAGATCCTGCCCGCTGGAACCATTATTTGCCCAGCGCACTGCTTGCCTACTGGGTAAGCTATCACCATGTTATCAAAATGTCCCCATTCGAAGCCCTGTATGGGCGGGCCCCATGACTACCCAGTAGCATCCAGCCTCTGTTTGAAGCCTCCACTCCCAAGAACGCCAATTTAAATATGAGGGCCCTTGCCAATGAAATTGTCCAGCTCCAAGCCCAAGCCACTCAAGGCATTGTTATCACCACTGGAAGAGAGACATCCCAATCAAATCTCAGATGACCCTCCTTACCAGAATTTCAACTAGGTGACCTCATTCTCTTTTATCATCATTGACCTGGAGGCTGACAGAACAAGCTCAACGTACTGTGGTCTGGGCCCTACAAAGTTATACACAAGGTGAAGTCTGAGTACTCCATTGCTGACATCAATCAAGGGACTGTTGTAAACTGAGTGCATGGTCAGTTCCTCCAGCCATACTCCCCCCTCTGACAGGATCTTGAAGGGGGCCTTGTCAGGATTTGAGATAAAAATTGTCTCGAATTCCCATCTTCTGAATCTGGCCATGCCAAATCAGTCATCGAACCCAGCCAAGACAAAACTTTTTCAGGATCATCCTTACCTAGTACTGAGTCACGTGGAGCGGGCTTTCCACCTTCTCAGTCAGGTGAGCGATGATATCCATTGAGGACGCCCTCAAGGAGGCCATTCTGGAAGGTTAGTAAAGATCCTGATTGGATGAGGCTCCGAAGATCCCAAAGGCATCAAGTCCCAATGCACCCTATAAATATCGAAGCATTTTGATTTAATAAAATATTTGGTAAACTAACCCATATTTTCCCATTTCCTCTTCGGTGCTCTTTTCCAATTTTCCAGCTTTGAGCCACCACAAACCCTGGCGCCAGTCCAAGGAACTGTAGCGCTGACA